>SJYW01013587.1:712686-749970 GCA_006410735.1 Raphicerus campestris
GCCCGTTCCGTGACCCCCTTATCCTGTCACGGGAGTCTTCAAGTGGCAGGCGCCCTAATGGCTTTTAAGTGCCTGACCCGTGCCCACAAAATATTAGGCCGTATCCTCAATTAAGAAAAGTAAGAGAAGTTTCACCCAGTCGGGCGGTAGTTACTAGGGCTCACCCATCGTAAGGCTTTCAAAGTCCACCAGGGAGTGGCCCTGGCCGGGACTAATCAGTTGCCCTACAACCGTTCGCCTGTTCACTGAAACTTCCGAAGGATAAAGTCAGGCAGCAAGAGAGAAAAGTGACACAATACAGATTTCGCACACAGACCCACACAGAATCGCTCGAGCGTACCTCCGAATCCAGAAGCCAAAGGGTCTGAGGGAGCGAGGCAATCCCGGACGAGCCCCCAAATGTAAGACCTCGCGGCCTTTTCTCAGGATCTGTCGCTCCAAAGACCACAGTGACTCGAATTCGATGCAATAGGCAAGAGGATTTATTAGGCCGGCGCGCCGGGGTTCAGTCTCCTCGGGAGGAGTGAACCCCGATGCTAGTTACAGAATAGTTTTTATAAACTAAAAGTTGCAGGCAGGTAAAGGTGGGTGGGGTGAGGACAATTTCAGCAAACTGATTGGTGGGCATAGTTTGACCTTTACAGAGATAGGTCTGGAAGTTACTAGGCTGAAATGGCTGATCGACCACCTAAAGTGGTCTGGAAGACCACTTCTTCTTCTTCTTCTTCTTCTCACCTTCTACTTCTTCTTCTGAACTTCTTCTTCTCACCTTACTCTTGTTCTTCGTCTTCTTCTGACCTTCTTCTTCTTTATCTCACCTTCTTCTACTTCTTCTTCTTCTTCTTCTTCTTCTTCTTCTTCTTCTTTTTCTTCCAGGAAGAAATCGCTCCTGGAAGAAATGTGCACTTGGCACTGAAAGACTTGGTGGAAGAGGAAACTGGGGGATACTTCTGCTCGCACCAGCCATTTCTGAACAAAGTGAGGTGCCATCTAAGGAGCAGCCTCTGTGCTACCCTGTTCCCCTGGAAGGAGAGGCTGCCGTGTGGAGGAGGGGCCTGATGCATACCCACTGAATGGAGAAATCTAATATCGACATGGGTGGGCCTCTGGACAGCCTCTGGTCCTGCTCAAACTGTGCATGGAGTCAGGAAGTCCAGCCAAGGAACAGAACTCACTTAATACCACTGACCCCAAACCACGGTGCCCAGGAGGAGGCCACAGGAATGTCTGTGCTCAGAGCTCCAGGCAGCCGTCCAGAGCCCTGTGCTCGGATTCATCTTGGTGACAACCAAAGAAGGAAGTCAGTAGAGAAAGAGAATTTCTAAAGGCAACGAATGCATGGATTGCTGTTGTTTTCATCTCTACAAATCATTAAGAAAGATAAATCTGTGTTCTCAAACATGTTCTAAAATTAAAATGACAAATTAGGGTCTAGCCTCAACACCACAACGTCCTCTGTTGGAGGAGAAATTGATCGATGAAATGTGAACCAAAAGCACGGGCCGAGCTGCTCCCAGGACGCAGGGCGGGGTGGGTGGGGAGCTGGATCTGCAGCGGAGTTGCCGTCATCAGTCTTTCTCAGTGAGTCCCCGAGGGCCCTGCCCATGATGGTTACTTTAATGTTTCTGTCCAGTTAAGAGCATTAACCTGGGTTCTGGCCCCCAGCTCAGGTGCCCACACCAAGCTTCCAGGGAAGCACCAGAGGAGCACTTTCTTCCTGCTCTCGGGATGAGATTTCCAATCAGGTGGGGTGGGCACAGCATATGTGTGGAGCACACGTGACCGAGAAGGAGTGTGAGACGAGGCTTCTGTGTCTGGGGGACAGCATGGAAATGAGAAGCGCATCGGAGGGTCATGGCCAGGACTGACCGCAGCCAAAGGCCACGCGACCCCGGGCTCCAGATGGGGTGGCCGGCAGTGTGCAGCCTGGGATGTCCTCCCCCAGCCAGCCCAGGCCACACACGGCTGCAGAGAGGCCTTTGGCTGCCAGCACCAATCCACGCGGAGCAGTCTTAAGGCAAGTTCAGGACAAAAGAGACAGCAGGTTGTTACTTGTTTTAGTCTGTGTGCTTTTGCCAAAAAATAACGACAGAAACGTTACATCTGATATCACATTGCATTTGAGAGCACATGAGCATTTTTCTCCAACATCCGTGAGCGAAGACATGGAAAGTGGCAAAAGATGGTCCCATGCTCGTGTTGGTTCTGCACTGAAACCTGAGGATGCAGAGGAGAAGAGGGTAGACGGGGGTGTTAGGAGCCCCTGGGACTCATTGGGACACACAGACAGAGGTGTGCCTACATCTATCAGGCACCACAGTGGCAACACCCATAGGCATTTTCATTAACAGATTTGGGGGGAGCACTTTATTTTCATGTAGCAAAGCTCACAGACTGACGTAAAACCACAGGGAGGAAAATCTTTCCAGTCACAATATGAGGGAATGGGATGTGCTGGCATCAGTCAACAAGGTCGAGCTGGAGGAGAAACGTGCGGATGCTGCAGTCTGTGGTCAGCCCAGTGACTCTGGAGCCCAAGACGGTAAGACTCCTCACCACGTCCACCTCCACGCACCTATGTGCCCTCTCATAAACAGTGATGCCGCTGACATTAACAACATGAGCAACATGCTAGGCAGGAGGACTGTGCTCTTCCTGTTTCCGCGTGCCTTACTGCTGGCAGCACGGGGGTCTCCAGGGCTCGCTATGCCCGTGCTCTGTGAGGTGACTGTTTCTTCCCTGTCAGCCTTCTCCCTCCCAGCACATCATCTTGGATCTCCAGCTCTCATCTGAGGTATTTTTTCCTATATTAAAGTTCATGGGTCTATACATTACAAACATTTCCTGCTGTGTTCCTGTATTTTAACTTTTTCGACAATGTGCTTTGCTCCATAGCAATTTGACTCTTATGTTGAGCCAGTCCTGTGCCTTTGGCAGCACTCCTGCATTCACGTTCGGGTGAGGGCCTGGACTGGGCAGCAGGGTCTGTAGTGGCTGTGAGGGCTGGGGGCCAAGGCAGAAACAGGGGTCCGCGGGGGCCTCCTGTGCAGCCACACCCAGGGAAAGCGAGCACGCTAAGCCAGCTGTTTCTGCATGAGTCTCAATCATCAGTGGAGTTTACACACTAGAGAAACTGTTGCACCCTATAGAGAACCCTGTTTCAGTATGAAAGCTGTGTTCTTCTCCCCTTTACATCAGTTTTAATGTTGTATTTGTTTCGGTTGCTGGAAAAAATGCAGGATATTTATAAACATGGCACATTCCTGAGACAGTGCCTAGAGATAGAGGTAAGTGTTCATCTTGAATGTTGAATAAATACAAACAGAGTAAACAGTTTCAGGCATCTACCAGACTTATGAGGTGACAACACACAACTTTGAAGTAATTCATGGTGAGTCACGAGTTCAAGTTTCTCTTCAACACATCTGTGTTCATTCGGTGTCTCAGTCCTGGGGAGGTTGAGCAGCTCCTCAGCTCCACTAATATCCAGTCTACACATCTCAGCTATATAGCAGATGTTAGCATTTAGTGCCCCAGTGTACCACCCCTTGGTGCTTCATCTGTGCAGGCAACTGGAACCCAAAGGGCACCTGGACCCGTGCCCCTCCAACAGGGCCACCCTGAGCAGACCTGGGAGCAAGGCCCAAACCCTCGCTCTGCCCCTAACACCTCCCCATCCTGCTCCACCCATGACATCATTTGTTCATAGAAAGGGTAGGTCAGGGCTTCCCTGCTGGCTCAAAGGTAGAGTCTGCCTCCAATGCAGGAGACACGGGTTCCATCCCTGGTCTGGAAGGATCCCACAGGCTGTGGGGCAGCTAAGCCCATGCACCACAGGAACTGAGCTGTAACTACTGAAGCCTGCATGCCCTAGAGCCCGTGTTGTGCAATAAGCGAGGCCACCAAAATGAGCAGCCTACATACCCCAACTAGAGAGTAACCCCCCTCATCACAATGAAAGAAAAGCCTGCATAGCAAAGAAGACCCAGCACAATGAAAACTAACTAAATAAAATTATATACAGAAAAGTATAGGTCAATGCCACCAACATTTAACATTTAATATCTCCAAGCAAGGCCACATACCTTGGTGGTGAATCTCCAGTGTGAGTCGAGACACACGCAACCACTCAGATGACAAAGTCTATTAAGTCCCAGGGACACGGCACGCGGGGGTGGGGGATGTATCTGCATCAGGGTGTTGGGGGTTTATCAGCACCACGGACAGGGCACACAGCGAGGGGGGGGGGGTGTGTACCAGCACCACGGACAGGGCACACAGCGAAGGGAGTGTATCAGCACCACGGACAGGGCACACAGCGAGGGGAGTGTAGCAGCACCATGGACAGGGCACACAGGGCTGTTTCCGCAGGTTCGTGGGAATGAGCCTGAATCCAGCAGGCTGCTCACGGCAGCAGGCGGGAGTCACAGCTGCCCCACAGCTATTGTGAGCGCAGCCGCGAGGGGCTCAGGCCTGGCGGTCTGCAGAGCTTGGACCCTGGCTCAACCCCGTGGCTGGAGATGCCCCGGATGCAGCAGCATATGTGGAAGTGAAGCCTGCCCCATCCCTCCTGCCTCACTGAGTCATTAACCTCTGCCTCTGTGTTTTCTTCCTAGAGGGCTGTTGCTGCAGAAATGACAGGGGACACACTATACACATGCTTGTTTAGCTTTACAACGACTTTGCGGCAGGTATTACAAGCCTCATTCTACCGACCAAAAAAAGGCTCCAAAAAGTCACATGCTCGAGTTTGAAGCACCTGTGCCCAATCCACCAGACAGCTGACTCATGAAACAGCGACAATCACCTGTGTGCTGTCCTCAAAGATCAGAAAGATTATGGCGCTGACACACACAATGCAGAGAGCCACGAGAACCATAGAGCGGTACCGTGCAACGTGTCATGTTTTATTGACAATCCTATTGCTAAAGGAAAGCATGCATTTTAACTCAATTACTTTGTAGTTTAAACCTATTTTCTTAAAACAATCGAGATTGCTTTTCATATTAAAATGTGTCAAACAGGAAAGTTCAGATAAAAAAATGGAAGTAATATCAGAAATGCTTTTCAAGGAAGGGAGAGTGCCTGGGGTGAAATAGTTTCTGTAATTTTGAACCTAAATGTCTTCTCTAGATTTTAGCTGCTGGGACAGGAGAAGAAACATCACCATGTAGCAATCACTGGTTGATGAAAGAAATCCAGGCTCATCTGGAGAAGAAAAACAGAGGACCGCCTCTACCTGGAGGGCTTGTGACCCTGCACCTTCAGGTAAAGGGTAGGACTCTCCAAACCTGACTTCATATGAAGTCCGCAGGCCCAGGAATCTCCTGGTGTCACCTCTGCACCTGCTGCCTGCTCCGTGGGGATGATCTCTGCAAAGAGCCAGGGACAGGTGTCTTCTGGCTGTTCCTCCCCATCACCACCTTCCTCAGTATCAGTGTGGAAGTGGCCGAAGCGGCTGAGTGGAGGATGAGCCATGCTTGGTGTCTGATGTGTTCAGGCATCAGGACTAGGAACACACCTTTGCCCAGAAGAGGGAACATTTATTCCAACAGAGGCACACACTGCATTGTGCAACTGAGAAGGAGCCACCTGAGTTGGTGACGTGTGTGATACCAGGGCATTCTCAGAACACCCTGATGCGGACGTCCCCTCCTGCAGAGCAGGAAGCTGAGGCCCTAAAGGGTCCTGACACTTGCCAAGGGCACCCAGCTGGTGGGCCCTGACCTCTGAGTCCAGACTGCAGGCTTTACCTGCACAGGCCCTGTGGGGAGGGCAGGCTCCATTCCATCGGCGGGTGGGGGAGGCAGGGAGAGCTCTCTGCATGAGAGGGGGCAGGCCCAAGGGTGGGGCCTGTTGTGTGCAGGGACCACCCTTGAGGAGTGTCCGGCCACATAGGGGCGGGAAACCAGCAGATGGGGAAGCGAGGCCACATCACAATCCCTGATGAGAGGAGCAGCGCGTCTGCAGCGTCAACTTCACCAAGTGGGAGATGAAAACAAAACAGCACTCATTCTCACAACAACATAAGAGAATGCGAAGATTCAGGGAGGAGGGCTCTCAGCACCAAGACCAGTCCTGTAACTTCAATGCATTTTTTTTTTTACCATCACCACAATGTCCTATTTTTTTCAGGCTGCAGGCAGGGGAATCTTGTCATAGGCTGGTCCTGGACCTGGAGTCTGAGCCCACTGCTGGGAGCAGGATAGGGTGCAGGTAGGCTTGTTACCAGTAGGTTATTGTTATGAGCTGAACCCTCAGGACCCCTGAACCTCAGGACGTGATATATTTGGAGGGACCTTTGAAGAGGGATCCAGTGAAAGGAGCCTGTCGGGGGTGGGTCCTAGTCCACTCGATAGTGTCCTCACAAGCAGAGGGGCTCTGAGACACTGTCATGTGGCCGACCCTGGAGGGCACTGTGTGTAGGAGCCAGGCCTCCAGAGGAGCCTTCCTGCTCGCGCCTCGACCTCAGTGCCCAGCCCCAGGACTAGAGGACGCAGTGGCTCAGCTCAGCTGCACGCCCAGGAGTCTGAGTCTGTTCAGACCACTGTAGTGACACCACAGTTGTGGGCGTCTCTCAGGGCTGGAGGCGGGTCTCTCAGGGCTGGAGGTGGGTGTCTCTCAGGGCTGGAATAGCCCCACGCCCAGGCATCTGAGTCTGTTCAGACTGCTGTAGTGACACCACAGTCATGGACGTCTCTCAGGGCTGGAGTGGACGTTCGAGGTCTGGACCCCAGTGGGTCCCGTGTCTGCTGAGGCCCCTCCGGGGTCCTCACACAGGGGAAGGGCTGGGCTCTGTGGGGCCTCTGCCATCAGGGTACAGATCCCATCACAGGGCCCCACCCTCATGACTGCTCACCTCTCCCCTTCAAAGGGCCCCTCCCAACACCACCCCATTGGAGTTTCATTTCAACCTGTGAATTTGGGACAACGTGGCATTCTGTCATGACAACCCTCCCAAACTAAGGTGGTCATCTCATAAAATAAACAGGTTTTTAGCCTTGACCAGAGGACAGTGGGTCCCCTGAGGCTGCTGACTCCCTCAGACACACCACAAGCATCACTAATGTTTCCTCTTGCCCTGGGTCACCAAACACCCACCTGCACAGACACCCGGCTCAGGGAAGGTGGATGGATGTCAGAGACCATGCGTCATGTTTATGAAGATGTGCAGCCTGGCCAGGTCTTGGGGAGCAGGAAGGGCTAACTCGCAGGTCCTAACTCCACAGATGCCGGGGAGAGGACCAGAGGGACACTCTTGGGAGGTGGCCGCAGAGCCCTTGGGGTCTCCTGCCTGCCTGATAAGCATGTCTGTACATACCTGGCACCATGGGCCATGCTGGACACTTGTGCTGCTAGGTGCCCCGTGACTGAGTCCCGGGACCCTGCACACAGGCCTGGTGTGCCCTCGTGCGCTGTGCCCTGGAGGACCACCACGCGTGGCTGCAGGAGGGCCGTCTGGCCCCATGGGCTGGGCTGTGCTCTCGTGGCCTCTGCCCCATGCCCCTGGGTCTCGGCTGTCAGCCTTGCACTGTGACAGACCATAACCACCTCCCACCACATCACAGAGCCTAAGGGTGGCCATGGAGACCCGCTGCGGGGGAGCAGACTATCGGCTACTAAGAACTGGTTAACGTGTATGTCTCAGTTCAAAGAAATATGAAAAACAAGCAGAAAAAGGAACGCGGCAAGCACAGGTCTCTCCCTAGCACCCACCCTATGATAGCGCGGCAGCCACCTAACCTTCAAAGGAGGGGTAGCAGCTGGACCCTCGGCTCTGGCCTCAGCATTTTGGCTTCGTAGCCAAAGTGCCGCCCAGGAGCAGCCTGGGCTGAGCACGTGGGGCGCGGAAGAGCTGGGCTGGGCTTTTAAAGCAGCACTTGAGCCCAGGCAATGGGGAGGAAGGCCAAGCGCAGCACTCAGGACTCCGCTGGCATCTCCACACCCCCAGACCCCACAGGCTAGTTAATTCTCATTCTGGAGTTCTGCTTAGTCACCTCCAGTAATGTTAAAGGGGCCGTAGAAAGGGGGAGATGGGAAATCTCGTCAACCGCGGGCACTCACAGAAAATCCCAGCGTAAATCCGTTTATCGACTTGTCCATGTCAGGATTCTAACCTAAAACATGCAAGCCAATTTGATAAAAACAAAACAAAAACAACACACACACTGAAAGACCCTGTAAATTCAGTTTTTTTAGGAGCCCATGAGTTTCACTCATTTGTACCCAGAAAAATCCCAGTTCCGGTGGTGTGGTCATCCAGTCATGGTCCCTGATTTCAAGCAAGAATGTCCTCTAGACAAGAATCGTGTGTTTGGGGAGTCCCGCATGCTGGCTTGAGACACATGCACACAGTGAAGTGGCTGCTACAGTCAAGCGAGTCAGCACGCCTGGCTCACGTGGGGACCGCCGTGTGGTCAGAGCCTCTGGGCCCTGATGTGGAGCTCACTCACAGTCACCATGCTGGATGGTCACCTCTGGCTCGCCTGTCCTGCACCCCTGTGGCTCTGCTCCGGACACCAGCTCGTCCTTGGCTCCCCTGGTCCCTGATCCCAGGCCCTCCCATCTACCCTCTGCTTCTACGTGTCGGAGGGTCTTACATTTCACGTCTAAGTGAGATCACATGTTGTTTTTCTTCATGTGTCTGATTTATCTCACTGGGCACAAGGCCCTCGAGGTCCATCCATATTGCCGGGAATGGCAGGGTTGCCTTCCTTTTCATGGGTGAATAACGCTCCCGGGTGTCATGTGTTCTTTAGCTACGCACCCGTCCACAGACACGGGGGCTGTGCCCCATCCTGGGCTGCAGCGTGAACGTGCTTGAGTGGGACTGCCTTCATCACGTGTCACTTCAGTGAGCGCACAGTGGTGTTACGTCCTGCATCCACACAGAGGGGAGAGGAGTCTCCACCTGAAGCCACCTCAGTACCCAGAGGGCGGGGCTGGGGCTGGGGCAGCCCTGGAGGGCGGGGCTGGGGCTGGGGCAGCCCTGGAGGGTGGGGCCAGGGAAGGGGGCAGCCCTGCAGGGCAGGGGCACAGACACAGGGCAGGGGTCATCAGGAAAAAGTGGAGGGAAGGTGAGCAGAGACGTGGCTGCCCTGTGAGCTGGGGCAAGGAGCAGTAAAGCTGGAGACACAGAAGCACAGACCCGAGGAGGATGCAGGGGCCCGGCCCCAGCGGGAAAGAGCGCGTTGTGTCTCAGAGACATTTCACTGATTAACTGAAAAGAAGGGTAAAGACGTACTTATGGGGGAAATACAGTCTGGACTTTGGAGTCTCAGGAAAGGCTGGGGTGAGTGGATAGTGGGGAGGGGGGCAGGACGCTGGACTTCAGAGACTGTGGTGACCACAGAAAACAGATAAAATGCATTCCAGTGGCATTTCCACCACAGGGGCCTGTTGTAAGGAGCAGATGCCTGTGATTCTCGTCTTTAGAGAAATGCTTGCTGTGGGAGTGTGCATGCAGAGGGTCAGGGCACAGGATGCTTGGGGAGAGGGTCATCTCCCCCGACATCCTTGCCCGGGCTCCACCTGCCAGATGCAGGGTTGCGTGAATAGTTAAGAGCTGCTGAGCACCAGCCCAGCCTTGCATCCATGCATTCAGTCATCGGGCAGGGAGGTGATGGGACAGAGTCACAGGCCACCACTGTGGGCTCTGCTCACCACTGGTGGTGTCGGGAATCCACTGGGTCGACTGGAAGAATACGCGAGGCTGGACTCCAGCTGGAACTTGAGTCTCTGAGCCCCTCACAGCCTGGCTGCGCCCCTGCAGGCCTGTTCCTTGGGGCAAGGCCTGGGATCCTGCCCTGGTGGATGTCGCCTGGGGCCTGGGAGGTCCCATGGGGACTGGACAGCCCACGGGCACTGTTGTATATGAGAGCCTGAGAGAGCGCACAGAAGGGGTGCTTGTGCGGGTCAGTGATGCTCCACCCCTGCCCGCCTTGGGTCCTTCTCAGGCCCTGGGACTCGGGCGGCATTGGGCAAAGATGGGCTGACTCCACATTCTGTGAGACATGCCAGGGAGGAGGGATTTACGATGATGATGTTCAGTAACCATTTGGCAACAAAGTACTTCTGCCTAAAACCTCTCCAAGGAAACTAAATGTCCTATAAAACTGAAAATGTGCCAGAATTAAATACAGCGCTCCTGGAAAATCCTGGTGGATTAAAAAAAAATGCAATTTTTTAAAAACACAAAGCAAACTATTTGAAGCTGTATTTCACACACAGCCCTGGGTATGATGGTGTCAGAGCAGGAGGCGTTGGAGGCATCCCCACCACCCTTTACATGGGTAACATGATGCTTGCACAGGTCCCTGTGAATATACATGCTGTCTGTGTGTAACGGGACCCCAGAAGAAGATAGAAAGATTTGACTTTTAATCTACTATCAGGATGTCTGTAGAACTCTGACCGGAGCACTGAGAGACTGCCCTCCACACACACTCAGGGCGGCTGTGCCAACATGGGCCGTGGGGGAGGAGGGCCACTCGGAGCTCAGGCCTGCTGCTGCACCCCTTGCCAGCAGGTCCTGTGACCTCCCCAAGACTTGGGGTTCTCCTCACTCAGTAAGGGTGTGGTGTTACCTCCCAAGAGGGACAAAGCCTTAAAGGAGATGATGCGGTGAGGCCCCTGCTCCAGTGTCCACATCAGTGAGGGGACAAGCGGAAGGTGACCGTGTCCTCACTGGGCTTGCTTCCTTGCAGGAGCCTCCCTGTGGCCACTCAGACTCTGTCCCCACGGGCCCTTACACAGCTTATGTCTGCTCCTATCACGACCTCTGTGCTCTTGGACGTGCACCCCAGGTGACCCCTAGCCCATGCAGTCTCGGGGCTCCCAGAGCGGGCAGGCAGAGGGGCAGTGCGGGGAGCCACTGTGCCCTCTGTCTAAGCCTGCTGGCGCCTCCACACTGGGGGTGCAGGTGGCTGGGAACAGCTGGGCCAGGGCTGCTGCTGCAGGGGGCAGGGACAGGAAGGCTGCCGTGGGAAAACGCCCGTGGCAGCCAAACCACAAGCTGCAGGCCCCACGGTCTTTCAGGATGGGGGGTGGGGACAGACGGGGTTGGGGTGTCTGCAGACTAACTGGGAGCAGCATCCTCGATCCTATGGGTGTGTTTAAGGAAGATTAAGTGGCCAATGAAGTATGACTGAGAAGCCTGCCTCCACAAGTGCAAGTCAACAGACTGCACTTGAGCTCCTGAAAGTCTGCGTCACGCAGCGCACAGTTTACAGGTGTTGTTGGGGGCAGGAGACGCAGGACCACCAGCCCAGGCGGGATTTGAGGCCCGCAGGCGTCCGCTGCCAGCCTGCCACCCCTGACCGCAACGGCCTCCAGCTCGGGAGACTCGGGTTTGCAGTTGTAAAGCTGTTAGTGTTTACTGCTGTCCATTTCTCCTTTGCTCTCAACTCAATGGCTTGTAGGCAGCTGGACAGAATTTCCAGAACAGCACAGAGGAGAAATCTGGCCCAGCTTTGCGGACGCCCCTGCCCACCCCTCAACATGGACTGCAAGGAGCCTTGGAGGAGGCTCTGGTGGCCAGGTGCCCCCCAGGCATGTCCTGGATCTTGTCTGTTAGGTAAAGGACAAGCATNGCAGGGGCACAGACACAGGGCAGGGGTCATCAGGAAAAAGTGGAGGGAAGGTGAGCAGAGACGTGGCTGCCCTGTGAGCTGGGGCAAGGAGCAGTAAAGCTGGAGACACAGAAGCACAGACCCGAGGAGGATGCAGGGGCCCGGCCCCAGCGGGAAAGAGCGCGTTGTGTCTCAGAGACATTTCACTGATTAACTGAAAAGAAGGGTAAAGACGTACTTATGGGGGAAATACAGTCTGGACTTTGGAGTCTCAGGAAAGGCTGGGGTGAGTGGATAGTGGGGAGGGGGGCAGGACGCTGGACTTCAGAGACTGTGGTGACCACAGAAAACAGATAAAATGCATTCCAGTGGCATTTCCACCACAGGGGCCTGTTGTAAGGAGCAGATGCCTGTGATTCTCGTCTTTAGAGAAATGCTTGCTGTGGGAGTGTGCATGCAGAGGGTCAGGGCACAGGATGCTTGGGGAGAGGGTCATCTCCCCCGACATCCTTGCCCGGGCTCCACCTGCCAGATGCAGGGTTGCGTGAATAGTTAAGAGCTGCTGAGCACCAGCCCAGCCTTGCATCCATGCATTCAGTCATCGGGCAGGGAGGTGATGGGACAGAGTCACAGGCCACCACTGTGGGCTCTGCTCACCACTGGTGGTGTCGGGAATCCACTGGGTCGACTGGAAGAATACGCGAGGCTGGACTCCAGCTGGAACTTGAGTCTCTGAGCCCCTCACAGCCTGGCTGCGCCCCTGCAGGCCTGTTCCTTGGGGCAAGGCCTGGGATCCTGCCCTGGTGGATGTCGCCTGGGGCCTGGGAGGTCCCATGGGGACTGGACAGCCCACGGGCACTGTTGTATATGAGAGCCTGAGAGAGCGCACAGAAGGGGTGCTTGTGCGGGTCAGTGATGCTCCACCCCTGCCCGCCTTGGGTCCTTCTCAGGCCCTGGGACTCGGGCGGCATTGGGCAAAGATGGGCTGACTCCACATTCTGTGAGACATGCCAGGGAGGAGGGATTTACGATGATGATGTTCAGTAACCATTTGGCAACAAAGTACTTCTGCCTAAAACCTCTCCAAGGAAACTAAATGTCCTATAAAACTGAAAATGTGCCAGAATTAAATACAGCGCTCCTGGAAAATCCTGGTGGATTAAAAAAAAATGCAATTTTTTAAAAACACAAAGCAAACTATTTGAAGCTGTATTTCACACACAGCCCTGGGTATGATGGTGTCAGAGCAGGAGGCGTTGGAGGCATCCCCACCACCCTTTACATGGGTAACATGATGCTTGCACAGGTCCCTGTGAATATACATGCTGTCTGTGTGTAACGGGACCCCAGAAGAAGATAGAAAGATTTGACTTTTAATCTACTATCAGGATGTCTGTAGAACTCTGACCGGAGCACTGAGAGACTGCCCTCCACACACACTCAGGGCGGCTGTGCCAACATGGGCCGTGGGGGAGGAGGGCCACTCGGAGCTCAGGCCTGCTGCTGCACCCCTTGCCAGCAGGTCCTGTGACCTCCCCAAGACTTGGGGTTCTCCTCACTCAGTAAGGGTGTGGTGTTACCTCCCAAGAGGGACAAAGCCTTAAAGGAGATGATGCGGTGAGGCCCCTGCTCCAGTGTCCACATCAGTGAGGGGACAAGCGGAAGGTGACCGTGTCCTCACTGGGCTTGCTTCCTTGCAGGAGCCTCCCTGTGGCCACTCAGACTCTGTCCCCACGGGCCCTTACACAGCTTATGTCTGCTCCTATCATGACCTCTGTGCTCTTGGACGTGCACCCCAGGTGACCCCTAGCCCATGCAGTCTCGGGGCTCCCAGAGCGGGCAGGCAGAGGGGCAGTGCGGGGAGCCACTGTGCCCTCTGTCTAAGCCTGCTGGCGCCTCCACACTGGGGGTGCAGGTGGCTGGGAACAGCTGGGCCAGGGCTGCTGCTGCAGGGGGCAGGGACAGGAAGGCTGCCGTGGGAAAACGCCCGTGGCAGCCAAACCACAAGCTGCAGGCCCCACGGTCTTTCAGGATGGGGGGTGGGGACAGACGGGGTTGGGGTGTCTGCAGACTAACTGGGAGCAGCATCCTCGATCCTATGGGTGTGTTTAAGGAAGATTAAGTGGCCAATGAAGTATGACTGAGAAGCCTGCCTCCACAAGTGCAAGTCAACAGACTGCACTTGAGCTCCTGAAAGTCTGCGTCACGCAGCGCACAGTTTACAGGTGTTGTTGGGGGCAGGAGACGCAGGACCACCAGCCCAGGCGGGATTTGAGGCCCGCAGGCGTCCGCTGCCAGCCTGCCACCCCTGACCGCAACGGCCTCCAGCTCGGGAGACTCGGGTTTGCAGTTGTAAAGCTGTTAGTGTTTACTGCTGTCCATTTCTCCTTTGCTCTCAACTCAATGGCTTGTAGGCAGCTGGACAGAATTTCCAGAACAGCACAGAGGAGAAATCTGGCCCAGCTTTGCGGACGCCCCTGCCCACCCCTCAACATGGACTGCAAGGAGCCTTGGAGGAGGCTCTGGTGGCCAGGTGCCCCCCAGGCATGTCCTGGATCTTGTCTGTTAGGTAAAGGACAAGCATCCACTGCTTGGCAGGTGACGTAGTCTCACAAGGACTCCCAGGGCTGAAGGGACAGTGGTCCTTGCCCGCTGCTCCCCACGAGCAGCCACGGACAAGCCTGCAGACAAGCAGGCAGACAAGCTCCCCCGTGAGGGAAGCACCCCGCTCCTTAGTGACGCCCTCCACTGGCAGAAGCCCCAGCCTCATGGGTCAGGTGGTGTGAGTCTGGGTGGCGGGGGTGGGAAGAAGCCCAGACCCTGTGTTTCTGTGCCCCCTTGCTTCTGTCAGTCTGGGGCATAACCCACCTCCCTGCTCTGACCCCAGCTTTACACGGCGGCTGCAGGCAGGAATTGACTGAAGTGGTGTCTAGCCGAGCCCCACGGACACGGGTGCAGACCCGCCTGGAGTGAGCGGGGGAGCTCGGGGACCGAGGCCTGCATCTGTGGTCGCACAGCCTCGCTGCTGCAGGTACAACCATGTAGCACAGGCTCTGGGAGGTTCCTGTGACGCAGGGTCCTGTGGATGACACGACCCTGCCTGCAGACACTTTGGGGACGTGAGGCCCCCGTTCAGGTGTGTCTGCAGGGAGGGCCTGGTGGGGCAGGGCCTGAGGGCTCTGGGCCCAGGCCTGCATCCTAAGGGATGCTGTCATGCAGGCGCCCGGCAGGGCAGGGGGCTGGTGGGGCTGCATCAGGGGATGCCAGTGGGCTCTGAGCTGCTGAGAGCACCCACAGGAGGNTGGCAACAAAGTACTTCTGCCTAAAACCTCTCCAAGGAAACTAAATGTCCTATAAAACTGAAAATGTGCCAGAATTAAATACAGCGCTCCTGGAAAATCCTGGTGGATTAAAAAAAAATGCAATTTTTTAAAAACACAAAGCAAACTATTTGAAGCTGTATTTCACACACAGCCCTGGGTATGATGGTGTCAGAGCAGGAGGCGTTGGAGGCATCCCCACCACCCTTTACATGGGTAACATGATGCTTGCACAGGTCCCTGTGAATATACATGCTGTCTGTGTGTAACGGGACCCCAGAAGAAGATAGAAAGATTTGACTTTTAATCTACTATCAGGATGTCTGTAGAACTCTGACCGGAGCACTGAGAGACTGCCCTCCACACACACTCAGGGCGGCTGTGCCAACATGGGCCGTGGGGGAGGAGGGCCACTCGGAGCTCAGGCCTGCTGCTGCACCCCTTGCCAGCAGGTCCTGTGACCTCCCCAAGACTTGGGGTTCTCCTCACTCAGTAAGGGTGTGGTGTTACCTCCCAAGAGGGACAAAGCCTTAAAGGAGATGATGCGGTGAGGCCCCTGCTCCAGTGTCCACATCAGTGAGGGGACAAGCGGAAGGTGACCGTGTCCTCACTGGGCTTGCTTCCTTGCAGGAGCCTCCCTGTGGCCACTCAGACTCTGTCCCCACGGGCCCTTACACAGCTTATGTCTGCTCCTATCACGACCTCTGTGCTCTTGGACGTGCACCCCAGGTGACCCCTAGCCCATGCAGTCTCGGGGCTCCCAGAGCGGGCAGGCAGAGGGGCAGTGCGGGGAGCCACTGTGCCCTCTGTCTAAGCCTGCTGGCGCCTCCACACTGGGGGTGCAGGTGGCTGGGAACAGCTGGGCCAGGGCTGCTGCTGCAGGGGGCAGGGACAGGAAGGCTGCCGTGGGAAAACGCCCGTGGCAGCCAAACCACAAGCTGCAGGCCCCACGGTCTTTCAGGATGGGGGGTGGGGACAGACGGGGTTGGGGTGTCTGCAGACTAACTGGGAGCAGCATCCTCGATCCTATGGGTGTGTTTAAGGAAGATTAAGTGGCCAATGAAGTATGACTGAGAAACCTGCCTCCACAAGTGCAAGTCAACAGACTGCACTTGAGCTCCTGAAAGTCTGCGTCACGCAGCGCACAGTTTACAGGTGTTGTTGGGGGCAGGAGACGCAGGACCACCAGCCCAGGCGGGATTTGAGGCCCGCAGGCGTCCGCTGCCAGCCTGCCACCCCTGACCGCAACGGCCTCCAGCTCGGGAGACTCGGGTTTGCAGTTGTAAAGCTGTTAGTGTTTACTGCTGTCCATTTCTCCTTTGCTCTCAACTCAATGGCTTGTAGGCAGCTGGACAGAATTTCCAGAACAGCACAGAGGAGAAATCTGGCCCAGCTTTGCGGACGCCCCTGCCCACCCCTCAACATGGACTGCAAGGAGCCTTGGAGGAGGCTCTGGTGGCCAGGTGCCCCCCAGGCATGTCCTGGATCTTGTCTGTTAGGTAAAGGACAAGCATCCACTGCTTGGCAGGTGACGTAGTCTCACAAGGACTCCCAGGGCTGAAGGGACAGTGGTCCTTGCCCGCTGCTCCCCACGAGCAGCCACGGACAAGCCTGCAGACAAGCAGGCAGACAAGCTCCCCCGTGAGGGAAGCACCCCGCTCCTTAGTGACGCCCTCCACTGGCAGAAGCCCCAGCCTCATGGGTCAGGTGGTGTGAGTCTGGGTGGCGGGGGTGGGAAGAAGCCCAGACCCTGTGTTTCTGTGCCCCCTTGCTTCTGTCAGTCTGGGGCATAACCCACCTCCCTGCTCTGACCCCAGCTTTACACGGCGGCTGCAGGCAGGAATTGACTGAAGTGGTGTCTAGCCGAGCCCCACGGACACGGGTGCAGACCCGCCTGGAGTGAGCGGGGGAGCTCGGGGACCGAGGCCTGCATCTGTGGTCGCACAGCCTCGCTGCTGCAGGTACAACCATGTAGCACAGGCTCTGGGAGGTTCCTGTGACGCAGGGTCCTGTGGATGACACGACCCTGCCTGCAGACACTTTGGGGATGTGAGGCCCCCGTTCAGGTGTGTCTGCAGGGAGGGCCTGGTGGGGCAGGGCCTGAGGGCTCTGGGCCCAGGCCTGCATCCTAAGGGATGCTGTCATGCAGGCGCCCGGCAGGGCAGGGGGCTGGTGGGGCTGCATCAGGGGATGCCAGTGGGCTCTGAGCTGCTGAGAGCACCCACAGGAGGCAGTGGGGAGGCCTGCTGCTCCCCACAAGGACGGGGCTGTGGCTGCTCCTCTGTGTCCTCAGAATCTCAGGGGATGCATCTGACAGTGGTGGGCTCAGCAGTGGGAGGAAAGTGCTCATGGGCGCACGTGGGTTGCTCAGGAACCCACCTGCCCTTTGTGCAGAAGCTCAGGCCGGGGCAAGGACCACTGTCCCTTCAGATCCGGGGGTCCTTGTGAGACTACATCACCCACCAAGCAGTGGATGCTTGTCCTTTACCTAAACTCTCAGCCTCTGGTTCAAATGCCCGCAGCGAGGGCACCAGGAAGAATAAGCAAAATGACAGCATCAGCAGCCCTTTCCGGAAACCCTGTGCTTGCACAGTGACTTTGGGGTGAAGACAACTGGAAATTCAGATGACTGCTGTCACATGGCCTCCTTGCTGTGTTTAAAAATACCCTCACCATCTGCACGGAGATAAACTGATCACTTAGTGTCTCCTCGAGCTGTGACCACTGCCCACTTTCCAGTGCAGCCACGTCCAGAGCTGGGCGCCCCACCCAGTCTACTAGGCAGGACATGGATGGACGTGGGGCAGACAAGCTTGATGTCCCCCAGCCCCAGGCTAACTGTCCACTCCCTGGGGACATCATGAAGGATGTCCCAGGGCTTCCTCCATGACGCCTGGGACCCTTGAGTCAGGACTGGGCTCCATCCCCTCTGCATCCCCATCCTCTTTCAAGAGCTGCGGGGGAGAGTTTGCCTTTAACACATGGCTCTGGGTTGCTCAGCACTGTAACCAAGAACTCTGAACAATGATGAACACTGAGCCATTCACGGAAACACACGGACCCCAGGACGGGGGGTGGAGGTCACTGCCCAGCACACACCCCAGGGGCCAGGTCAGGAGGAGGGACCCCAGGAATGGGGGTGGAGGTCACCACCCAGCACACACCACAGGGGCCGGGTCAGGGGGAGGGATCCCAGAAATGGGGGTGGAGGTCACCGCCCAGCACACACCCCAGGGTCTGAATTCTGCTGTGAATCTGTCACCCTGTGCCCTCAGGTGGGTTTCCAGCTTCTCTGTTTCTTCACGGTGCAATCTGGAGAATTAAGCACAAGGCTATGGTTTTTCCAGTGGTCATGTATGGTTGTGGGAGTTGGACTGTGAAGAAAGCTGAGCACCAAAGAATTGATGCTTTTGAACTGTGATGTTGAAAAAGACTCTTGAGAGTCACTTGGACTGTAAGAAGATCCAACCAGTCCATTCTAAAGGAGATCAGCCCTGGGATTTCTTTGGAAGGAATGATGTTAAAGCTGAAACTCCAGTACTTTGGCCACCTCATGTGAAGAGTTGACTCATTGGAAAAGACTCTGATGCTGGGAGGGATTGGGGGCAGGAGGAGAAGGGGATGACAGAGGATGAGATGGCTGGATGGCATCACGGACTCGATGGATGTGAGTCTGAGTGAACTCCGGGAGTTGGTGATGGATAGGGAGGCCTGGTGTGCTGCGATTCATGGGGTCACAGAGTTGGACACGACTGAGCGACTGAACTGAACTGAACTGATGGAGGCTGAATGTCTGGCGTGCTGTCAGATCTCAGGAGAAACAGAGCATGTTGGCTGTTTGCCACAATCTGGGGCGGTGGCCCGGAGCCCTGCACAGGGAGGGGTCCAGGGGGGCTCATCCTGCCTCGGGCACATGTCCTGGAACCCCAGGAGTGCAGCCCGTGGCTGGAGGGCGCACAGGCCAGCCCCTAGGAGCCCTGATGCAGTTTTCATGAGAGTCGTGTACATCGCCCCACCTCCTTCAGTGATCTTCACTTTTCTCTGCAGGTGAACGGGCGATGCCCCAAGACTCAGGCCGAGGCAGCCTTTCTGCCTCATCATTTGTAAAGTCACGAGCTGCTCCGCCTTCAGCTCTCCACTAGAGTCCGGTGCTGCCTCTCCCCACTAGAGCATCTCGGGGAAGATGGCCCCATACCACCCCCTCGTCCTGGATCCACGGGGCCTGCCCCTCATCTGCCAGGACACAATGCTGGCTCAGACTCAGACAGCAGGGCCTGCAATGGCTTCTGATTATACACGTTTGTCTCTTTTTCCCCAGCAACTCTACTGAATGCAACCATTTTATTAAAAAATAAAATCTCCATGTATTCTCAAAGCTGATTTTAACATTGCCTCTTCTTATATTCCAGCCCAGCTGACTGCATGCTTTTTTTAAGAAAAAACAATAGCTGACAATTAAAGCTGGTGTAACTGACCTATAAAAACATGCACACTTGATGCACATGGTCTGGTGAGTCTGGACATGTCGACTCACCTGTGACATGCACCTGTCTGTCACCTGCACCCCTAGTGTTCCCGGTGCCCTTTGCCTGCTCTGTGGACGAGCCCTCACAAAGCCTGACCCAGTGACATGGCTCTAGGCTCAGTTCCCTGGACCTGCAGCTCCCGGGGGTGCCCATGTCCACCAATGGTGCCTGTGCTTGACCTCTGCGTCCAGAGCTGGGGTTTTGGGGCAGGGGCCTGGGGATGACAGGGACATGGGGAGAGCCCGAGGGGCTCGCAGGCTGGTGGGGTCAGGGAGGTGAGGGAGCGGGCAGCTGGCGGAGGCTTGGGGGACACCATCTGGAATAACAGGTGCCCAGAGCAGAGGACATCACTTGGCGCTGACTCTTGGCGCTGTGCACGCGCTGGGCTGGAGGTAGTGGAGCCTCCCTCCCCACCCTGCCAGTACTCTGCACCCCTGCAACGTGCCCAGGCTGGTGGGGATGCCTGCAGCTTCCGTGACAGGTTTTCTAGTCAGGGAGCTGGGCTCTCAGAACGTAGAAGACTGGCTCTTGCAGGACGCTACACTCCAGGAGAGGCAGGTGGGGGTGGGGGGCACAGCAGAATGGCCCCTGTCAGCACAGCAAGGCCTCATCAGTGCCCGTGAAACCACGTGACTGTGCCTGACACTACCCAGGCCGGTGGGTGCTGCTTCTGGCACAGACGTCCTGGGAGGGAACACTGCGGGCTCCTGGGGGCACCAGAGAGGGCTGCCCCCCGAGTCCCTGAGCCTGCACTGCTCCCCGCACGGGCACCAGCTGCCTCGTGCCCACTGCGGCCTCACTCCTGGCCTTGTCCTGGAGCTGACTGTATGCTTGGCTGTTAACAGTCAGTGGGAGCCGCCCCTGCAGCTGTGAACGGTCCTGAGCTGCTCAGGGAGACGCAGGGGCCTGGGCTCTTGGGGGAGCGCAGATTGGGCTCCAGGTTGGCAGGGCCTGGAGGGCAAGGGCACCCCAGTGATGGAGCTGCTTGGAGCATGAGGCCAGGAGGGAAGGGACGTGCGCAGCGTCCTTTGTGGGGTGGACACACAGGGAGACACATACACAGGCACACATGATTACACACACCCTACATCATACCGGATGCCAGTGGCTGGGGGAGGTTGGCAGTGTGTGGGCAGGAGGAGAGGGCTTCAGGATGCTCTGTCCTGGCTGCCTGTACGCCCCTGCCCAGCTCGCCAGAAAACAAGCCCCGTGTCCATGCTCCGTCTGCCCTCAGGGATTTCGGAGCTGACGAGGGACCCAGCTAGGAGGCAGGTGTCCCGTGGGATGGGCATGACCTGAGAATGGACCCAGCCCTGCGGAGCCCACCCCAGACACCGCCTCGTCTCAACTCGTGGATAAACCTGCTTACAGACACCTAAGGAGCCGATGGAGGCCTGAACGCCACGAATCGAGAGCAGAGCAAACACACATCTTCAACATCAGGACCCTGCGGAAAGTGCAGTCATTTCCCAAGGTGGAGAAGATGCTACTACAGGCGTCATTTATCCAAGGCGATGTCAGAGAAACACCGCCTGGAGCACGCAGGTCCTGCCGTCGAGGACTAGGGGTGGAGAGCAAGGACTGAACACAGGAAGAGCTCACAGAAAACGTCCAGATCATGACGTTCCAAGTCCCCAGGAAGGCCTCCAGGAAAGAGGGGCTGGGAGTGTGCTGATCCCCTTCACAGCTTCTGGGAGGGAGGGACGGCAGGTTTATATGTATGAGGTGGTGTGAACAGAGGTCAGGCTGTGGGGGAATGAATGTGTGGCCAGTGGGGGAGCAGGGCAGGTGAGGAGAGAGGGCAGGGCACCCACCGAAAGCAGTGACCTCAGGAAACTGGATTCTACATCATCTCACTCCAGGGACACTGTGCTGGGCACCCACGACCCTCCTAAGGCACGAACACACCTCTGGTGCGTCGCCCGTTGGGTGCTGTTTTCACCTGTGGATTGTGAATTAAGCCTTTGCACCAGTCCCACCATGCTCCACGATGGTCCCTGGATTATCAACAAACAGAAGCACGTCGGCCATCAGCCTCTGAACAGAGGACCAGCTGCTCAACACAGTCCTCAGGGCCGGGCTCATGTCAGGACGTGCGGCCCTGGTCAGCACCTGGCCACACTCGCTCTGGACCTACACTGCCGATGACGCCCTGATTCCAGCCAGTGACGCCTGGCGGAGATGGGTCAACCCACAGACCAACCTTGGGTGCCAGCGGCTGACCATACTGCGCATGAGCAAGTGACATGGAGTCAAGTCGCTCTAAGGGAACCTGTGCTGACGAGTTCTGGCCACAGAAGCGCGAACAAAATGGGTAGGCGCCCTACAGCCTGGCCCGCCTGCCCTGACTTGGCTGCGGCACCTGGGTGGCAGAGCCTGGACCCTGAATGGCTGCAGTGGGGGCGTGCCCTCCTCACCTAGAGCTCTAGCAGCTGNGTCTGAGTGAACTCCGGGAGTTGGTGATGGATAGGGAGGCCTGGTGTGCTGCGATTCATGGGGTCACAGAGTTGGACACGACTGAGCGACTGAACTGAACTGAACTGATGGAGGCTGAATGTCTGGCGTGCTGTCAGATCTCAGGAGAAACAGAGCATGTTGGCTGTTTGCCACAACCTGGGGCGGTGGCCCGGAGCCCTGCACAGGGAGGGGTCCAGGGGGGCTCATCCTGCCTCGGGCACATGTCCTGGAACCCCAGGAGTGCAGCCCGTGGCTGGAGGGCGCACAGGCCAGCCCCTAGGAGCCCTGATGCAGTTTTCATGAGAGTCGTGTACATCGCCCCACCTCCTTCAGTGATCTTCACTTTTCTCTGCAGGTGAACGGGCGATGCCCCAAGACTCAGGCCGAGGCAGCCTTTCTGCCTCATCATTTGTAAAGTCACGAGCTGCTCCGCCTTCAGCTCTCCACTAGAGTCCGGTGCTGCCTCTCCCCACTAGAGCATCTCGGGGAAGATGGCCCCATACCACCCCCTCGTCCTGGATCCACGGGGCCTGCCCCTCATCTGCCAGGACACAATGCTGGCTCAGACTCAGACAGCAGGGCCTGCAATGGCTTCTGATTATACACGTTTGTCTCTTTTTCCCCAGCAACTCTACTGAATGCAACCATTTTATTAAAAAATAAAATCTCCATGTATTCTCAAAGCTGATTTTAACATTGCCTCTTCTTATATTCCAGCCCAGCTGACTGCATGCTTTTTTTAAGAAAAAACAATAGCTGACAATTAAAGCTGGTGTAACTGACCTATAAAAACATGCACACTTGATGCACATGGTCTGGTGAGTCTGGACATGTCGACTCACCTGTGACATGCACCTGTCTGTCACCTGCACCCCTAGTGTTCCCGGTGCCCTTTGCCTGCTCTGTGGACGAGCCCTCACAAAGCCTGACCCAGTGACATGGCTCTAGGCTCAGTTCCCTGGACCTGCAGCTCCCGGGGGTGCCCATGTCCACCAATGGTGCCTGTGCTTGACCTCTGCGTCCAGAGCTGGGGTTTTGGGGCAGGGGCCTGGGGATGACAGGGACATGGGGAGAGCCCGAGGGGCTCGCAGGCTGGTGGGGTCAGGGAGGTGAGGGAGCGGGCAGCTGGCGGAGGCTTGGGGGACACCATCTGGAATAACAGGTGCCCAGAGCAGAGGACATCACTTGGCGCTGACTCTTGGCGCTGTGCACGCGCTGGGCTGGAGGTAGTGGAGCCTCCCTCCCCACCCTGCCAGTACTCTGCACCCCTGCAACGTGCCCAGGCTGGTGGGGATGCCTGCAGCTTCCGTGACAGGTTTTCTAGTCAGGGAGCTGGGCTCTCAGAACGTAGAAGACTGGCTCTTGCAGGACGCTACACTCCAGGAGAGGCAGGTGGGGGTGGGGGGCACAGCAGAATGGCCCCTGTCAGCACAGCAAGGCCTCATCAGTGCCCGTGAAACCACGTGACTGTGCCTGACACTACCCAGGCCGGTGGGTGCTGCTTCTGGCACAGACGTCCTGGGAGGGAACACTGCGGGCTCCTGGGGGCACCAGAGAGGGCTGCCCCCCGAGTCCCTGAGCCTGCACTGCTCCCCGCACGGGCACCAGCTGCCTCGTGCCCACTGTGGCCTCACTCCTGGCCTTGTCCTGGAGCTGACTGTATGCTTGGCTGTTAACAGTCAGTGGGAGCCGCCCCTGCAGCTGTGAACGGTCCTGAGCTGCTCAGGGAGACGCAGGGGCCTGGGCTCTTGGGGGAGCGCAGATTGGGCTCCAGGCTGGCAGGGCCTGGAGGGCAAGGGCACCCCAGTGATGGAGCTGCTTGGAGCATGAGGCCAGGAGGGAAGGGACGTGCGCAGCGTCCTTTGTGGGGTGGACACACAGGGAGACACATACACAGGCACACATGATTACACACACCCTACATCATACCGGATGCCAGTGGCTGGGGGAGGTTGGCAGTGTGTGGGCAGGAGGAGAGGGCTTCAGGATGCTCTGTCCTGGCTGCCTGTACGCCCCTGCCCAGCTCGCCAGAAAACAAGCCCCGTGTCCATGCTCCGTCTGCCCTCAGGGATTTCGGAGCTGACGAGGGACCCAGCTAGGAGGCAGGTGTCCCGTGGGATGGGCATGACCTGAGAATGGACCCAGCCCTGCGGAGCCCACCCCAGACACCGCCTCGTCTCAACTCGTGGATAAACCTGCTTACAGACACCTAAGGAGCCGATGGAGGCCTGAACGCCACGAATCGAGAGCAGAGCAAACACACATCTTCAACATCAGGACCCTGCGGAAAGTGCAGTCATTTCCCAAGGTGGAGAAGATGCTACTACAGGCGTCATTTATCCAAGGCGATGTCAGAGAAACACCGCCTGGAGCACGCAGGTCCTGCCGTCGAGGACTAGGGGTGGAGAGCAAGGACTGAACACAGGAAGAGCTCACAGAAAACGTCCAGATCATGACGTTCCAAGTCCCCAGGAAGGCCTCCAGGAAAGAGGGGCTGGGAGTGTGCTGATCCCCTTCACAGCTTCTGGGAGGGAGGGACGGCAGGTTTATATGTATGAGGTGGTGTGAACAGAGGTCAGGCTGTGGGGGAATGAATGTGTGGCCAGTGGGGGAGCAGGGCAGGTGAGGAGAGAGGGCAGGGCACCCACCGAAAGCAGTGACCTCAGGAAACTGGATTCTACATCATCTCACTCCAGGGACACTGTGCTGGGCACCCACGACCCTCCTAAGGCACGAACACACCTCTGGTGCGTCGCCCGTTGGGTGCTGTTTTCACCTGTGGATTGTGAATTAAGCCTTTGCACCAGTCCCACCATGCTCCACGATGGTCCCTGGATTATCAACAAACAGAAGCACGTCGGCCATCAGCCTCTGAACAGAGGACCAGCTGCTCAACACAGTCCTCAGGGCCGGGCTCATGTCAGGACGTGCGGCCCTGGTCAGCACCTGGCCACACTCGCTCTGGACCTACACTGCCGATGACGCCCTGATTCCAGCCAGTGACGCCTGGCGGAGATGGGTCAACCCACAGACCAACCTTGGGTGCCAGCGGCTGACCATACTGCGCATGAGCAAGTGACATGGAGTCAAGTCGCTCTAAGGGAACCTGTGCTGACGAGTTCTGGCCACAGAAGCGCGAACAAAATGGGTAGGCGCCCTACAGCCTGGCCCGCCTGCCCTGACTTGGCTGCGGCACCTGGGTGGCAGAGCCTGGACCCTGAATGGCTGCAGTGGGGGCGTGCCCTCCTCACCTAGAGCTCTAGCAGCTGGACTGTGAATGTGAACTGCGTTCTGTTCTCTAAAGGTGCTGATCCTAAGGTGGAGGTCCCAGCAAAGTTTTCCAGAAGCAGGGTTTCCCTTTCACGAAGGGTGGATGCAGCTGGAGGGTTCTGGACACTGGAATAAGGAAGGTCACACGGCTTATGTAAATGTGTCCCTGGCCCCATCCTCTGCTGCTTTTATGGACTCCCCTGAAAAGATTTAAAATTTCCAAGAACATCGATTTCAACTTCTTTGGATCACGTTTCACAGCCTGTAGGTTGGAGAGAACTGAATCAGGTGCTAAGAAACTCAGTGAGAGGATGGCAGCCAGTAATGACTTGGGCATAAGCAGTGTCCAGGTATGATGTGGCACATCAGGAATAAAACAGACCTGCTGCTCCTCAGGAACAAAACAGCAGCCTGTGAGTGTACCACTGAGGAGACACAAATTGACTCCAGTGATCTGAGTTCCATGATCTCTCACTTTTATTTAAAGCTGGCATTGCATTGTGTGAGGACAAAAGGTAAAATCCACGCTGATAATTAAAAGTTAAAATTTTTCTTCACTTGTTTTTGTTGTTCAGTAGCTAAGTCACGTCTGATTCTTTGTAACTCAGCACTCCAGGCTTCCCTGTCCTTCACTATCTCCCAGAGTTTGCTCAAATTCATGTCAGCTCTTTGCATCAGGTGGCCGAAGTATTGGAGCTTCACCTGCAGCATCAGTCCTTCCAATGAATATTCAGGGTTAATTTCCTGAGGATTGACTGGTTTGATCTCCCTGCTGTCCAAGGGACTTTCAAGAGTCTTCTCCAATAGTACATTTTGAAAGCATCAATTCTTTGGCGCTCAGCCTTCTTTATGGTCCAACTTTCACATCCATACATGACTACTGGAAAAACCATAGCTTTGACTAGACAGACTTGTCAGCAAAACGATGTCTCTGCTTTTTAATATGCTATCTAGGTTGGTTACAGCTTTCATTCCAAGAAGCAAGCATCATTTAATTTTGTGGCTGCAGTCACCCTCCACAGTGATTTTGAAGTCCCCCCAAATCTGTTACTGCTTCCACTTTTTCCTCTTCTATTTGCTATAAAGTGATGGGACTGGATGCCATGATCTTAGCTTTTTGAATGCTGAGTTTTAAACCAGCCTTTTCACTCTCCTCTTTCACCCTCATCAAGAGGCTCTTTATTTCCTCTTCACTTTCTGCCATTAAAGTGGTATCCTCTGCCTATCTGAGGCTGTTGATATTTCTTCCTGTCATCTTGATTCCAGCTTGTGATTCATCCATCCTGGCATTTCATATGATGTACTCTGCATCTTCACTTAGGATGACATAAAAGAACAAGTAAACAATTTGATGACAACTCAAGTGACTAGGAAAAAGGCNGCACAGACGTCCTGGGAGGGAACACTGCGGGCTCCTGGGGGCACCAGAGAGGGCTGCCCCCCGAGTCCCTGAGCCTGCACTGCTCCCCGCACGGGCACCAGCTGCCTCGTGCCCACTGTGGCCTCACTCCTGGCCTTGTCCTGGAGCTGACTGTATGCTTGGCTGTTAACAGTCAGTGGGAGCCGCCCCTGCAGCTGTGAACGGTCCTGAGCTGCTCAGGGAGACGCAGGGGCCTGGGCTCTTGGGGGAGCGCAGATTGGGCTCCAGGCTGGCAGGGCCTGGAGGGCAAGGGCACCCCAGTGATGGAGCTGCTTGGAGCATGAGGCCAGGAGGGAAGGGACGTGCGCAGCGTCCTTTGTGGGGTGGACACACAGGGAGACACATACACAGGCACACATGATTACACACACCCTACATCATACCGGATGCCAGTGGCTGGGGGAGGTTGGCAGTGTGTGGGCAGGAGGAGAGGGCTTCAGGATGCTCTGTCCTGGCTGCCTGTACGCCCCTGCCCAGCTCGCCAGAAAACAAGCCCCGTGTCCATGCTCCGTCTGCCCTCAGGGATTTCGGAGCTGACGAGGGACCCAGCTAGGAGGCAGGTGTCCCGTGGGATGGGCATGACCTGAGAATGGACCCAGCCCTGCGGAGCCCACCCCAGACACCGCCTCGTCTCAACTCGTGGATAAACCTGCTTACAGACACCTAAGGAGCCGATGGAGGCCTGAACGCCACGAATCGAGAGCAGAGCAAACACACATCTTCAGCATCAGGACCCTGCGGAAAGTGCAGTCATTTCCCAAGGTGGAGAAGATGCTACTACAGGCGTCATTTATCCAAGGCGATGTCAGAGAAACACCGCCTGGAGCACGCAGGTCCTGCCGTCGAGGACTAGGGGTGGAGAGCAAGGACTGAACACAGGAAGAGCTCACAGAAAACGTCCAGATCATGACGTTCCAAGTCCCCAGGAAGGCCTCCAGGAAAGAGGGGCTGGGAGTGTGCTGATCCCCTTCACAGCTTCTGGGAGGGAGGGACGGCAGGTTTATATGTATGAGGTGGTGTGAACAGAGGTCAGGCTGTGGGGGAATGAATGTGTGGCCAGTGGGGGAGCAGGGCAGGTGAGGAGAGAGGGCAGGGCACCCACCGAAAGCAGTGACCTCAGGAAACTGGATTCTACATCATCTCACTCCAGGGACACTGTGCTGGGCACCCACGACCCTCCTAAGGCACGAACACACCTCTGGTGCGTCGCCCGTTGGGTGCTGTTTTCACCTGTGGATTGTGAATTAAGCCTTTGCACCAGTCCCACCATGCTCCACGATGGTCCCTGGATTATCAACAAACAGAAGCACGTCGGCCATCAGCCTCTGAACAGAGGACCAGCTGCTCAACACAGTCCTCAGGGCCGGGCTCATGTCAGGACGTGCGGCCCTGGTCAGCACCTGGCCACACTCGCTCTGGACCTACACTGCCGATGACGCCCTGATTCCAGCCAGTGACGCCTGGCGGAGATGGGTCAACCCACAGACCAACCTTGGGTGCCAGCGGCTGACCATACTGCGCATGAGCAAGTGACATGGAGTCAAGTCGCTCTAAGGGAACCTGTGCTGACGAGTTCTGGCCACAGAAGCGCGAACAAAATGGGTAGGCGCCCTACAGCCTGGCCCGCCTGCCCTGACTTGGCTGCGGCACCTGGGTGGCAGAGCCTGGACCCTGAATGGCTGCAGTGGGGGCGTGCCCTCCTCACCTAGAGCTCTAGCAGCTGGACTGTGAATGTGAACTGCGTTCTGTTCTCTAAAGGTGCTGATCCTAAGGTGGAGGTCCCAGCAAAGTTTTCCAGAAGCAGGGTTTCCCTTTCACGAAGGGTGGATGCAGCCGGAGGGTTCTGGACACTGGAATAAGGAAGGTCACACGGCTTATGTAAATGTGTCCCTGGCCCCATCCTCTGCTGCTTTTATGGACTCCCCTGAAAAGATTTAAAATTTCCAAGAACATCGATTTCAACTTCTTTGGATCACGTTTCACAGCCTGTAGGTTGGAGAGAACTGAATCAGGTGCTAAGAAACTCAGTGAGAGGATGGCAGCCAGTAATGACTTGGGCATAAGCAGTGTCCAGGTATGATGTGGCACATCAGGAATAAAACAGACCTGCTGCTCCTCAGGAACAAAACAGCAGCCTGTGAGTGTACCACTGAGGAGACACAAATTGACTCCAGTGATCTGAGTTCCATGATCTCTCACTTTTATTTAAAGCTGGCATTGCATTGTGTGAGGACAAAAGGTAAAATCCACGCTGATAATTAAAAGTTAAAATTTTTCTTCACTTGTTTTTGTTGTTCAGTAGCTAAGTCACGTCTGATTCTTTGTAACTCAGCACTCCAGGCTTCCCTGTCCTTCACTATCTCCCAGAGTTTGCTCAAATTCATGTCAGCTCTTTGCATCAGGTGGCCGAAGTATTGGAGCTTCACCTGCAGCATCAGTCCTTCCAATGAATATTCAGGGTTAATTTCCTGAGGATTGACTGGTTTGATCTCCCTGCTGTCCAAGGGACTTTCAAGAGTCTTCTCCAATAGTACATTTTGAAAGCATCAATTCTTTGGCGCTCAGCCTTCTTTATGGTCCAACTTTCACATCCATACATGACTACTGGAAAAACCATAGCTTTGACTAGACAGACTTGTCAGCAAAACGATGTCTCTGCTTTTTAATATGCTATCTAGGTTGGTTACAGCTTTCATTCCAAGAAGCAAGCATCATTTAATTTTGTGGCTGCAGTCACCCTCCACAGTGATTTTGAAGTCCCCCCAAATCTGTTACTGCTTCCACTTTTTCCTCTTCTATTTGCTATAAAGTGATGGGACTGGATGCCATGATCTTAGCTTTTTGAATGCTGAGTTTTAAACCAGCCTTTTCACTCTCCTCTTTCACCCTCATCAAGAGGCTCTTTATTTCCTCTTCACTTTCTGCCATTAAAGTGGTATCCTCTGCCTATCTGAGGCTGTTGATATTTCTTCCTGTCATCTTGATTCCAGCTTGTGATTCATCCATCCTGGCATTTCATATGATGTACTCTGCATCTTCACTTAGGATGACATAAAAGAACAAGTAAACAATTTGATGACAACTCAAGTGACTAGGAAAAAGGCAAAGCTCGATGCCTCAGTACTTTCTCGGGGCCTTGTTTGTGCTTATGAAGCAAGTGGCCCTGCCCAGGGCCCTGCGCACCAGGAGGGCAGACGTTCATGTTCTCAGGGGCTGGGTGCTCGCTGGGGAGGACGATGACGAATCTGAACCTCAACTGTGGAAAGCTACGGGAAATGGCAGGTAGTGTGTCTGTGGCGGAACCTGAGGTGACTCTATGGGGGATCCCTGGGGAAAGCTCAAAGGGAGGCCGTAACTCTACATTTTAATCTTTCTCAAGAAAACACATCTCAGTTTGGCATTTTTTGTTAGCATATATACCCACCAAGGCTGCTATACACTTTCTAGATGACATGTGCCCGCCTGCCACAGGGACAGTGAAGAAGCCTCCTCGGGGCTGCTGTGTTCAGGACATTTTATGCTCGTGTGTTTTCCTGGTCCATTTAGGCAGAGGTCCCCACTGTACTCCAAAGACAGAAAAGAAAATGGCAATAAGGTTTTAATCTGGGCTGAGCTAGTAGTTTATGCGCATGAAGTCTGCACAAAGACAAGTTCATCAAGCTCCCCAAATCTGGAAATAACAAAAAATGATGAAATCTCCCTTAAATGGCAGAGCATGCTGGTATTTCCTGCAGTGCCCAGCTACACTGTTGCAGGGCTGGCTCCAAGGAAAGAAGGAGAATATCCAGCCTTAGGTGAAATCTGGGTTCAGGCTGGGTTTGATCTGGAAGCCGTGTGGTCACTGCCGAGATCTGAGACCATTTATACTTCTGCTCTCTGCAGAGAAGAAGTAGGTCAGCCCCTCAGGCAGGGGACTGCCAGGAAACATTTTGTTTTAGGTATTACAACACAGTGCCTACCTCTCTCTTCACTGGTATTTTAGGAAAGACAGAAAAAAAGAAATCTACTTACTCGAGTGTCTGGTATATATTGAAAGTGAAAGTCACTCAGTTGTGTCCAACTCTTTGTGGCCCCATATACTATACAGTCCATGGGGTTCTCGAGGCCAGAATACTGAAGTGGGAAACCTTTCCCTTTTCCAGGGGATCTTCCCAACCCAGGGATCAAACCTGGGTCTCCCACATTGCAGGAGGACTCTTCACCAGCTGAGGGACAAGTGAAGCTGCATGAGTGCTGAGTCGCCTCAGTGGCGGCCAGCTCTTTGTGATCCTATGGACTGCAGCCTGCAGGCTTCTCTGTCCATGGGAGTCTCCAGGCAAGAACACTGGAGTGGACTGCCATGTCCTTCTCCCTTGTACATATTAATTCTCCATAATTACAGCATGGATAAGAGGCTAAAAACAATGTAGCTAAACAAACAGGTATCAATCCCCATCAAGAAGAACTTTTGAAAGAATAACACTATTTGTTTCCCATGTTATAATACTGAAAAAGAAAACTTCAATGGAAAATGGATATAATATTGTGCCTTAAATAATTTTATATCTGGAGCAATGTTAATGCCTTAAAGTGACATTAGAAGAAAGTGCTTGCCATACTTACTAAAACATGAAGAATGAATACCAAGGCATAACTACAGACCACACTGGGGACATAGAATCACATTTGATTTTAGAAGGGCAACTGTGAGAACAACTCGATTCTTGTAGTTTTGTAAAGTTCCCGCAGAGCTAAGTTCACAATCAGTGCAAACAAGCAGGGGACAGTCTATGCCACAGTCTCCAAGAAAAAGGGTCTGTCATTCCACTGAAACTCTGATGTCATGGAATTACAAGTGTCCATCTGTTGTTATGGGGCCCAGACAGCAGTTTGTCCTGATTTGGAGAAGATTAAATGAGGCTCTACAGCAGCATACCATGGACTACGTTCACTCCAGAGACGGGAGCCGTGTCCGCGTCCTCATGGCTCTTCCTGTCTGACGAAGCTGGAGCTCCTGCGTGGCCCTGAGGCCATGTCCAGCTCTCCTGCGGGGGTGATGAGACGTCCGCACAGGCATAAGCGACCCGCATAAACACCCGGCAAGTTCTCCACTCTACTGACACTGCTCATCCCATGAGTTAACAACTGGGCTTTCTGGAAGGAGGCAGAGTATCCCCAGAAGCTGTGAGATACAGACCCGCATGACTGGGGCGGAAATGCATACAATCGGAAGCTGCCCCAGGTTTCCAGGCAGCAACTTCGTTGCTGGGCAGAGGCAGAAGGCTGGGTTTCACAGACAGGTTTGTGAACATTCCAGAAAACGGTGCCATAAACACAGTTGGTAACTACAGGATAGCATCTCTGCCCTACAGGTAAATGGTGACAGGATGGAGCCACACTCTCCATGTGGAGAGCTGTGAACACCAGACTTACAAGCAGGACCTAGTTGAACCCTCACCAAGGGAGAGGCTGTGTGAACACTGCTGCTGCTGCTGTTCAGTCGCTCAGTTGTGTCCAACTCTTGTGACCTCATGGACTGTACCTGCCAGGCTCCTCTGTCCATGGGATTCTCCAGGCAAGAATGCTGGAGTGGTTGCCATGCCCTCCTCCAGGGGATCTTCCCCACCCAGGGATCGAACCTGTGTCTCCTGCAAATCTCCTGCAGTGCAGGCAGATTCTTTATGGTTGAGTCATTAAAAATAAAATTAAAAGACCCCTACTTTCAATGAGTTCATTATTCATAGACATGAAAAATAATAGTAAATAGTACTTATCGTTATGCATTCTGACAAAGGAAATAGCATGTGGATCTGTCTGACGACAGTTAAAGAGGAAGCAATGAACTCAGCTTATCAGAGAAGATCCTAACATAGTGACATGTGATCCCCACATTCAGTGAAGACGAGGCATCTGTCACAGTAGAAAGTATGGGAAGACGTGAGGAACAGAGTGAGCTGGGCCCCACGTGCACGTGGCTCCCTGGACATTTGTCGTGAAGCACTCCAACGTGCCTCATCTGTATTTGTCCTGGTGAAGAATGTATACTTTAAGTCTGGCATGCCACTGTTTTTCATTATGCTTGGCTTTTAACTGGAATTCTATTTTATAAAATAGGAAATATTCTAAGCTCCTGTTAAATTATGTACATCTAAAATATTTACTGGCTATAAATGGGTTCAAAATTCAAGGCTCACCCAGTATTAGTCAGGTGTCTGTCACTAGTTATGGTTACCCAAGGCCTCTGCCAACCTGAAGGCTGTCCCCAGAGGAAGCCCCTCAGAGACATGGCCATCACACATTCCACTTGACAGAGTTAGAGTGCAGTTTGCTAAATTTTATGCCATGAAATAAAATTAAAATGCCTGCATTTATTGTGTTCATTTGCTGAGTTAGTTTGGAAACTAAAGAATGGGTCTAAGGAAACTGACTCTATAAATTGAAAAAAAAAAAAAAGCTCCTACTCACCAGAACCAAGCAATTATGGAGTACAACTAACCACGTTTTTTCTCTCCCAAAATTCTGAAAACCACTGAGTTTTAGGTTTTACAGACCAGGGAATGCCACTGGGCTTGCTGTTGCTCGTTGTTTAGTCACTCAGTCATGTCTGACCCTTTGTGACCCTGTGGACACCAGCACACAGGCTTCCCTGTCCATCACCATCTCCTAGAGCTTACTCAAACTTATATCCACTGAGTCAGTGATGCCATCCAACCTTCTTGTCCTCTGTCGTCCCCTTAGCCTCCTGCCTTGAATCTTTCCCAGCATCAGGGTCTTTTCCAATGTCATCTTTTTGCATCAGGTGGCCAAAGTATTAGAGTTTCAGCTTCAGCATCAGTCCTTCCAATGAACATTCAGGACTGATTTCCTTTAGGATGCACTGGTTGGATCTCCTTGCAGTCCAAAGGACTCTCAAGAGTCTTATCCAGCACCACAGTTCAAAAGCATCAGTTCTTCTGCACTCAGCTTTCTTTATAGTCCAACTCTCACATCCATACATGACTACTGGAAAAACCATAGCTTTGACTACATGGATCTTTGTCTGCAAAGTAGTATCTTTGGTTTTTAATATGCTGTCTAGGTTGGTCATAGGTTTTCTTCCAAGGAGGAAGAGTCTTTTAATTTCATGGCTGCAGTCACGATCTGCAGTGACTTTAAGAAAATAAAGTCTGTCACTGTTTCTACTGTTTCCCCATCTGTTTGCCATGAAGTGATGGGACTGGATGCCATGACCTTTGTTTTTTGCATGCTGAGTTTTAAGCCAGTTTTTTCACTCTCCTCGTTCACTTTCATCAAGAGGCTCTTCAGTTCTTCTTTGCTTTCTGCCATAAGGGTGGTGTCATCTGCATATCTGAAGTTATTGATATTTTTCCTGGCAATCCTGATTCCTGCTTGTGCTTCTTCCAGCCCAGCATTTCTCATGATGTCCTCTGCATATAAGTTAAATAAGCAAGGTAACAATATACAGCCTTGATGTAGTCCTTTCCCAATTTTGAACCAGTCCGTTGTTTCATGTTTGGTTCTAACTGTTGCTTCTTGACCTGAATACAGGTTTCTCAGGAGGCAGGTCAGGTGGTCTGGTATTCCCATCTCTTGAAGAATTTTCCACAGTTTGTTGTGATCCACACAGTCAAAGGCTTTAGCATAGTCAATGCAGCAGAAGTAGGTGTCTTCTGGAATCATCCTGCTTTCTGTGTGATTCAATGGCTGTTGGCAGTTTGATCTCTGGTTCCTCTGCCCCTGGGTTTGTATGTTTTTTTAAACATTATGAAAAGAGCTCGCAATTTCTTTTCTAACACAAGAAGTGAATATGGCAGCAGGCAATAGCATTGGGCTGTGGGTGGACCCCACTAACTAGGCAGCTCCTGCTCTGCCTGGGGAAGGACCACAGCAATGTGGGGGCTGCGTCAGGGCCTGGAGGTGGGGACAAGGTGCTGAGGGCAGCTTTTCACAGTGGAGTGAAGGGAGGCAGGACAGTGTTCCTGCAGGGACTCAGCGACGCAGGGTGGAGCTTGCGCAGGAGACAGGCAAGGCTCGGGATGAGCACGAACCTGCAGGTGACCCAGGGTGGTCCCCGGCCACCCGGCAGGGCTGGCACGCAGCTCTGTGGGGCCTCCCCTGGTGCCCCAGGCCTCCTCCCTGCTGATCTGATGCTGCTCTGGGGCTTCAATCCCACCTGTGTGCTGCTGCCCCTGGTGGTCATCGGTCCCGGGTGCTCTCCTGCCCCTGGGCCTCTGTGAACAGCTGCCTACTCAACACCTCTGCCTGGTCTCCACCACGCTCAGCCTGGCTCAGAGAACCATGATTTTCTACCACAGATCTTTCTCTCCCCTAGGGTCCCCTTCTTGGTAAATGACACTGTGATTACTAAACCACTCAGAAGCTCAGCTTAAAAATGAACTGGGCATGTTTGATCTCATTTTTCTCTCTCACCTCACAATAAATCCGACAGAAGATACTGTCATCTCTGCCTTCTAAGTGCGCCTGGAATCCAAACTCCTGTGAGTGAAGCCCCTCAATCCCGGCTGCAGCATCCCCGGCCTTGATGCAAACCTTCCAGATGTCGCCCTCCCCACCCTTGGAGACCAGTGGTCACACCAACCAGCATCAGCACAGCCAAGAGCATCCAAGCTCATCCAGAGCATAAGTGACGTCCACAGCACATTCTGAAGATCCTTGTGTCCCCTCCCTTCCTGTTGACCTCACCTGCCGCGGTTCCCGTCTTGATTACGTCCCACCAGCAACACTGGCCTGGGTGTTTTTCACCATCCAGGTTTCCTCTCATTTCAGTCCTCACACCCAGCATTTCACTGCCAGGAATGAACTTCCCCAAGAGCTCCCCATCTCCTCCCTCCCCTCTGTCCGTGCCCACTGGGAGGTCAGTTCCTCAGAGAGCTGAGCCTCACCTCAGGCAGCTGCCTCCTCCAAGCCCTGTCCTTTCTGACCTCGGCACCATGACACTGTTTGCTGACATGACCACTTCTGAAGCACCTGTCCTCCCCAGGAGAAGGTAAGCTCCATGAAGTCAGCAAGTTTGACCTTTCCTATTGTTATATTCCTACAAGGAATAAATATTTTGTCAGTTCTCAGCTTAATACACACCTATCCCACTCCTGACTAGAGTGCAGAAGTGGGAAACATAGATAAATGATGGATGGCAGATAAACAGGAAGTGATTGATAAATGATAAATAGATATGATAGATAACTAAATGCATCTCCTCTTCCTTTCACAAGGATTCCAAACATGACATGATTTCTGTTCACCAATCAGCTGACCTTGCATGAATCTTTGGTGTGAGTGGGAGTGAGAGGAGACCAGTGTCCAGATTCAGGGACTCTATTTTCCCAGCAAAATTGTGGCAGAGATGGTGAAAACGGTTCCAGGGAGATGACCTCATAGCTGAGTGGTCTGCCGGAGGCCATGGGCTCAGGGGCAGGGGCCACAGGGCTTCTGGCCATGGCAGAGATGAGGGTGCCCAGGGCATGGGCCCAAGTCTGCCCTCCAGGCCCAGTGATAGCCCGAATGCCCCATCGCCCCTGCTTCCCCTCTCCATATAAACGAGAAAATAGGAGCCACTGTTACAGCTGAGCCTCCATCAACACACCAGCTAAATCTTAAAACCACCCAGGAGATACCAGTCGATTCCCACCCTCCAGGTGAGAAGCATCCACACTAAAGCCAGTATGATGAATTCTGACTTCATCCTAAAATCTATGGGACCCACTGAACCCTAATCTGTATTAAAGGACATAATTAATTTTGTGTTTCGGAATGTATGCTCCAGCAGCCATTGGAGGGTCTTAGAGAGACAGGAACTGATTGCCAACAAAGAAATCAGAACAGTGTCTAAGAAAGCCACCTCGATTCACATACTTGCACACTCACACACAAGATGAATAAGGTTCACACTTGTCAATCTAGTAATAAGCTATTTCACAAGGAAAAAAACACCATAATTAAACATGTGGTTGTGGTAGTTTTAGTTGCTAAGTAGTGTCCGACTCTTTTTTTTTTTTTTTAATATATACACTTCTTTAATGTAAATAAGTCTATTACAATGCATCCTGTTACAATGAAAATCTTCACTTATTTTGGAAACCTGCTTAATTACATTGAGCAACATTATATACAACCCAACAGATAAAATGAAGTCATTGACAATTCCTTGAAATGTTATAGCTAAACTACAAAAGAGTAATTGGATAATGTAGACCACCCCAATAAAAGTATTTATTCTCTACACTGTACTCAACATTAGGTGACATATAAAATTCAACAGGGAAAGGGAGATCAAAAAACTGTGCTTTTTCCTTGTACCAGACTCAAATAATGAGATGAGGGTAAATTCCACGTGGGAAAGTATTTAACTCATTGTGCTTTTATATATATTTTTAGTACCTATTCTCAGTGATAAACCTTAAAATTTGTGCCTCTGGGTACTATTTCTTCTAACTCAAGTATAACATACCAGGCATTCCTTAAAATCATCTCCTATTAGTTATAAAAAGTATACTCAGATTAAGAACTCTACAAAATCATTTTCTTTTAAAAAACATCAACTATTCAGGGATCTTTATTTTTAAAGGGTAAATCAAATAAGACATAGCTTTCATTGACCCAAACATGCATAATCCATCCTTAATATAAAATGTACCCAATTGGTAATTACATATGAAATACAAAGGGAATGCAACTTTACATATGTAAAATGATTGCTCACTATGGCAATTTAACAATCAAAT
>SJYW01013587.1:753003-829445 GCA_006410735.1 Raphicerus campestris
AAAACATCAACTATTCAGGGATCTTTATTTTTAAAGGGTAAATCAAATAAGACATAGCTTTCATTGACCCAAACATGCATAATCCATCCTTAATATAAAATGTACCCAATTGGTAATTACATATGAAATACAAAGGGAATGCAACTTTACATATGTAAAATGATTGCTCACTATGGCAATTTAACAATCAAATTAAGACATTGTTAAAAAAAAAAAAGAAAGAAAAAAAAAAACAATGTTTTAAAGCCAACTATCTATAGTAAACCAAAGGGAAATTCTAATATGGAGCTATGGTATAGTTTGACTCAAAAGTGAAGACTAAGGCACCTACTATGAATTTAGAACAATAAATTTCATTTTTAAAGGTACAATAGAATTAGTTAACCAAGAGGGAAACAAACACAGGGGTTGAATTCCTGGGTGAGAAAGGCAGGTTAACAATACAGATTAAAAACGTGCTGGACCAAGATCAACGGATTCCTTTCCTATTCCAGAGTAGTCAAGGACCATCCCAACCAGTCCTCTCGCTCACTCTCCCCCATACTTAGGGCCATCAGAAGCTTTGAGGTTCATACTGTATGGACTAGGTAGTAGATTTCCCTTCTGCACCTCTTAAAACAGCTTAAAGAGATATCCTGAGGCAATCAACAAGGCAAACAAGCAGCTTTCTCTCCAATTCATTAACACACAGACACCTCTCAGGCTTTTTTCATCAACCTTATAGCTAAGTATTTAAATAGCCAATACTTGAAAGTTTCAACAGTACCAGTAAACTTCAAACCTGCCTGAGTGCACCCTTACCAGTAGTAAAAACAAAGTCTGATCAATCATAACCTGTAAAATCATACAACAAAGGGAAGACTAAGGACTGATTCTTATCAGTAAATCCATTTAATTCCCAGTGACACTTTAGTCTGCTATATCTAGTATCCTAACAGAATTTTAACCATAAATCAAGAAAAGCATTTCCTAACTAAGTGTAACTTTTCAGTTGATGTGCCTTTTTGGTATTAAAAGTGCTATCAACATGCTAAGATGTCTTATGGCACACTGGACTCAACATTATGTCCTGGTGAGGCATCCATTTTTAGTAGTATTTTCCCCTAAAATGTTGTTCACCATAATAGACTCCTTTGATCTATTAAAGTAATTCTGGTGAAATCAATGGTGATATTAAAAAACCTTCCCTGACTTTACTCCACCATGGCTACTTTTAGTGAAACTGAAGTGACTAAGTTATAAAATGCTCAACCAAGTTGTTTTCTATGGCATCCTTGGTTAGTATATTCACTCATGCACAATCCAGGGTAGTGTAATAGAAATAGTGTCTGACTCTTGCAGCCCACTAGGCTCCTCTGTCCATGGATTTTCCAGGCAAGAATACTGGAATGAGTTGCCATTTCCTTCTCAAGGGGATCCTCCTGACCCAAGGATCGAACCCAGGTCTCCTGCATTGCAGGCTGATTCCTCAACTCACTGAGCCACCAGGGAAGCCCTAATTAAGCATGCAGTATGTGCTAATTTCTTGGCATCGCCAAAACCAGGGATGGATACTGGCCTGAGGACAGCTTCTCCACAAACACGTCTGGTCTGCCGTGTGGGAGCTAGCAGAGACGCTCACACAACAGGGATTCCCCACATCACCTGTCACCACTGTCTGTCCTTCACTGTGTAGCAGCTCCCTAATGACTTCACGCCTATGGTAACAAGTCAGCATCTGATGTGGCAAGAATGGAATGTTGGGATTACATGGTTTGTGTTGTTTAATCAAGGTGAATACATTTAGCAACCCCACAGAAAAAAATGACATCCCTATGTAAATAATTAAAGCTAGAGACTCTAAACTGTGTTTTTTGTTTTTGGTTTTTTTTTGTAGTATCTGTACATCAACTCATCATGAGTTAGATTCTGAGAAAAATAAAATCCTTGCTGGCAACCTGAGCACCTCACTGACCACTATGCCTCAGACAGCTCTCCTCCTGGTCACACTTATCCTGGCTGGGGGGGGGGGTCACTGTCCCTGTGGTTCATTCACTAGCCTGTTCATCAACTCAGGCAAAGGTCAAGCTGACTGCCCTGACTCTAGTTAAACTGAATCAAACGATTAGGACAATCTTGTCCTTGTTCACAGAGCAGAAAAATCTATCAGGGAAAGAAATAAAACTGATTCAGACTTACAAAGCTTAAAGCAATAGTAAAAATATGACTTTTACAAACAACTTCTGTTAGAAGTCCTTGTATTAGTTTGCTAGAGTTTGCCAAAACAAACAACCACAGGACTGGGTGGCTTCAGCAAGAGAAATTTACTCTCTCACGGCTGCTGCATGATTGACAGGAGGAAGGGATGGACGGACCTGCCTGCCTGTCAGGACAGGCATGGGGTGGTCACAGGCAGGACATTGCACCCCGCTCTCAGATCACACTCTAGCCCTGGGGGGCGTGCTGGCACCAGCATGCTGAGGGACCCTGACTTCCATAGAGCACAGCAGGTTTTCAGTTCTGCCTGGACCTCCCACCTGCGNATCAACATGCTAAGATGTCTTATGGCACACTGGACTCAACATTATGTCCTGGTGAGGCATCCATTTTTAGTAGTATTTTCCCCTAAAATGTTGTTCACCATAATAGACTCCTTTGATCTATTAAAGTAATTCTGGTGAAATCAATGGTGATATTAAAAAACCTTCCCTGACTTTACTCCACCATGGCTACTTTTAGTGAAACTGAAGTGACTAAGTTATAAAATGCTCAACCAAGTTGTTTTCTATGGCATCCTTGGTTAGTATATTCACTCATGCACAATCCAGGGTAGTGTAATAGAAATAGTGTCTGACTCTTGCAGCCCACTAGGCTCCTCTGTCCATGGATTTTCCAGGCAAGAATACTGGAATGAGTTGCCATTTCCTTCTCAAGGGGATCCTCCTGACCCAAGGATCGAACCCAGGTCTCCTGCATTGCAGGCTGATTCCTCAACTCACTGAGCCACCAGGGAAGCCCTAATTAAGCATGCAGTATGTGCTAATTTCTTGGCATCGCCAAAACCAGGGATGGATACTGGCCTGAGGACAGCTTCTCCACAAACACGTCTGGTCTGCCGTGTGGGAGCTAGCAGAGACGCTCACACAACAGGGATTCCCCACATCACCTGTCACCACTGTCTGTCCTTCACTGTGTAGCAGCTCCCTAATGACTTCACGCCTATGGTAACAAGTCAGCATCTGATGTGGCAAGAATGGAATGTTGGGATTACATGGTTTGTGTTGTTTAATCAAGGTGAATACATTTAGCAACCCCACAGAAAAAAATGACATCCCTATGTAAATAATTAAAGCTAGAGACTCTAAACTGTGTTTTTTGTTTTTGGTTTTTTTTTGTAGTATCTGTACATCAACTCATCATGAGTTAGATTCTGAGAAAAATAAAATCCTTGCTGGCAACCTGAGCACCTCACTGACCACTATGCCTCAGACAGCTCTCCTCCTGGTCACACTTATCCTGGCTGGGGGGGGGGGGTCACTGTCCCTGTGGTTCATTCACTAGCCTGTTCATCAACTCAGGCAAAGGTCAAGCTGACTGCCCTGACTCTAGTTAAACTGAATCAAACGATTAGGACAATCTTGTCCTTGTTCACAGAGCAGAAAAATCTATCAGGGAAAGAAATAAAACTGATTCAGACTTACAAAGCTTAAAGCAATAGTAAAAATATGACTTTTACAAACAACTTCTGTTAGAAGTCCTTGTATTAGTTTGCTAGAGTTTGCCAAAACAAACAACCACAGGACTGGGTGGCTTCAGCAAGAGAAATTTACTCTCTCACGGCTGCTGCATGATTGACAGGAGGAAGGGATGGACGGACCTGCCTGCCTGTCAGGACAGGCATGGGGTGGTCACAGGCAGGACATTGCACCCCGCTCTCAGATCACACTCTAGCCCTGGGGGGCGTGCTGGCACCAGCATGCTGAGGGACCCTGACTTCCATAGAGCACAGCAGGTTTTCAGTTCTGCCTGGACCTCCCACCTGCGGCTCGGAGTCAGTGAAGACCTAGGTGAGACAAGAACCATCAGGAGACAGACGCGGTCTGGCACGCTTCCAGGCGCACAACACAAATGGTCATGTTAGTAGCTTTCCAGCTGCTGAGTGGGCGCCCACTCTGTGTGTTTGCATGGAAAATTAAAACAGAGCGAAATTATATTAAATTTTGATATGAGTCGCTCGATTTTCATCTAAAATGTAATAAATTAATATATTGCTTGACAGTATCTAATTTATAGACTCAGGCCCCATTCTAAAGACATGAGGGAGTTGCTTTTTGCATCAACGGAGGTGACCTATGACCCACATCAGGGGATGCATCTGTCATGCAGGGGAACTGAACATCCATGTGAGAGATGGACTTCTACAAAATCGAAGGTGCCGAAGGCTGCCATTCTGCTGAGGCACAAGCTGGCTCCCGGGAGTCGGGAGCCGGAGTTGTAGCACAGCAGGTGCCCATGGTGGATGGGATGGCAGTGCTGGGAGGTGAAGGGTGAAGAGTCGAGAAAGCAGGACTGAAGTGACAACCACAGGCTCCTGGATAAGCTTCCTCTGGTGCTGCTGCTGCTCTGGTTTTGAGAAATTCAAGACAGACAGGGCTGTTCAAGAGTTCACAAAAGACGGAAAGAAAGAGAGGAGGAGGAAACCCAGTGCTAGATACTGTACAAGGCATCGGGTCCTGGAAAGGCTCTACTTTTAGAGTGCGTCAACTTTCTCTAGTGATGACAACCAACCTCCGACTTTCTCCAGGAAGTTTCATCTTCCCCAAACACTACCATTAAGTGTCTTTTCATTATCTGTAAACAACCCTCCAGAGACAGCATTAGAAAAATATCACAATGAAGTGATAGTCTGGAAATCATGTTACTAATTTCCAGAGCGGTAACTGCTCCTTGTAGCCACCTCCCAGTGGATGTCCTGCATTGCACAGAAAGGGTGGCAGACAGCAAAGGAGACACACGGCCTTTGTCTGCCCAGGCTGGGAGTTCATCTGGGACCTCGGGGACACTGCGAGGACCTGGTGACAAGCTCCATCCCCTGAGTCCACCATGCAGAACAGGGAAAAGAAGGCCTGCAGGAGACAGGACGCCATAATGCGGAGGCCAAGGAGAGTTCCCAACTCTGGGCCCAGGGCTGGGGGTGACCCATGGGCGCAGGGAGGGCACTCGGAGCGGAGCGTCTGCTGCACACTCCGGGCTGGCCAAGGGCTGCCCTTGGGCTGTTCTCTCTCTCCTGGCAGGATAATCCTGGGAGGTAGGCACAGAAGACTGAGCTCAGACAAGCAGCTGATGACGTGAGAGGAACTCAGCTGTAGTTTCTGACAGAGAATCCCCAAAGACTTGATCCAACAACAGACAGATCTACAGTGTAGTGAATTTAATGGATTTAAAAGCAAGTATTTTGCTAGCCTAAGCTTCCGCCTGCTCTAAAACATACTGCACTTTTAAGGCCAGAAGCCCCAAGATGACTTTAGAAAGAAGTGATCAAGAAAAGCTGGGGGAGAGAATGTGGGGAGAAAATCAGTGTGGGGAGAAAACCTCTATTTCCTAAGGCTTGTTTCCAGAAATACATACGTCTCATGTGTAGTTGACTTAATAGTAATTACAGTGGAAAATCAAAAAGCTGGTGGAGCTATAAACTCTAGGGCAAATAAATATGTTTCTTACAACACATTTTCATGGGATATTATAATAATTTCTAAAATCTATAAACAAGCAGTTATGTTTCATCGTCTTATGCATGAAACACCTGTTTGGTGGTTTCTGAATGACAGGGTTTATGGGCCTTGGTCTTTGGAGTAACCGGTGAATCTGGGGAAGGAGGCATTTTGGGCTCAGTTCAGCTCAGCTGGAGCCGGGCCTCCCTCCGCACACCCTGCCACAGGATGCAGGCTTTTTCTTTTCATATGCGTTTGTTACTTTCAATCTTTTCATGTCCTCTGATTGGAAAATCTTTTACACGATTGACCATTTCAGGTTGAATCACTGTATGCAGGACAGGGCTCCCAGCACCCTTCATGACAGAATACTGTATGTGCTACCCCGAGTTCTCGGCCAGTAACCCAGACCGACTCAGCGCGTGTGTGTCTGTGTACATAAATCTGTATCATGTACATGTGCACGCACATGGTAAAGGTGAACTGCTCTCCACTGTGGATCTGCTATGGACACTGGTGAGCATTTTCCTTCAGTTCTAATTGAGGCCCTATTGTACTAACAAAGCACAAGACACATGTGGTTCTGAATACGCCTTGTTTTTAATGATGCGCAGTGTCTTTGAGATTAGAACATACTGTAGACTGGGCTTGACTTCACTCACTCGGTTGGACTCTCCCTATTCTATTAAATAGATGCACCTGGAAGTGACCTCTTCCTAGAGATGGACAACTATGTTTGCTTCCAGTCTTTCATTCCTATGAACCCTCTTGCAATAAACAACTGTACCTCTATTGATGTGATCCTATGCACATTTCCATGTAATCAACTTCAGTTTAATTAGTTGTTACAAGCTTTGTCAATTTTAATTTTTTTGTGACTATCTTTATTGTGGTAAACCACAAACCTCTTCATACGCTTTACTGTTTTGTTTTTTTTTAAAATTTTATCTACTATTGATTATGTCCTTCCTTCTGATAGCTTTGGCTTCCCTACTTTCTCAAGGTGTGATATTAGGCTATTGATTTGAAATCTTTATTTTTTTTTTAAATGTAGGCCTTTACAACTATTAATTCCCTGCTAAGCACAACCTCCATAACATCCCATGTGTTTTGGTATGTAGTGTTTTCATTTCATTATCTCTATGTATTTTCTAATTTTCTGTGTGATTTCTTCTTTGATCATTGGTTGTTTGGAATGTGTGTTTTTCCACATACTTAAAAATTTTCTAGTTTTCCTCCTGTTGTGGATTTATAGCTTTATTCCATTAAACTCAAAAACACACTTTATATGATTTTATTTTTTCAAATATATGGAGATGTGTTTTGTAGCCTAAAATATTGCCTCTCATAAAGAACGTTCCATACTCACTCTAGAAGTAGTAGAGGTATATTTAGAAGTGAGTTTGCTCTTTTCGAGCAGAGCATTCTATTAACATACTGTATGTGTATTGCATCTAGTTGGTTTACAGTGCTGTTCAAGTATTCTGTTTTCCCTGACCTTCTATCTAGACATTCTATCCATTACTGAAAGTGCTTCAAATCTCCAAGTATAACTGTTAACTTGCCTATTTCTTTCTTCTACCAGTATTTGCTTCATATATGTCAGACTTCATTTTTTTGGGCTCCAAAATCACTGCAGATGGTGACTGCAGCCATGAAATTAAAAGACACTTACTCCTTGGAAGAAAAGCTATGACCAACGTAGATAGCATATTCAAAAGCAGAGACCTTACTTTGCCGACTAAGGTCCATCTAGTCAAGGCTATGGTTTTTCCTGTGGTCATGTATGGATGTGAAAGTTGGACTGTGAAGAAGGCTGAGTACCGAAGAATTGATGCTTTTAAACTGTGGTATTGGAGCAGACTTTTGAGAGTCCCTTGGACTGCAAGGAGATCCGATCAGTCCATTCTGAAGGAGATCAGCTCTGGGATTTCTTTGGAAGGAATGATGCTAAAGCTGAAACTCCAGTACTTTGGCCACCTCATGTGAAGAGTTGACTCATTGGAAAAGACTCTGATGCTGGGAGGGATTCGGGGCAGGAGGAGAAGGGGACGACAGAGGATGAGATGGCTGGACGGCATCATGGACTCGATGGACGTTGAGTCTGAGTGAACTCCGGGAGTTGGTGATGAACAGGGAGGCCCGGCGTGCTGCGATTCACGGGGTCGCAAAGAGTCGGACACGACTGAGTGACTGAACGGAACNATTTTTTTTTTAAATGTAGGCCTTTACAACTATTAATTCCCTGCTAAGCACAACCTCCATAACATCCCATGTGTTTTGGTATGTAGTGTTTTCATTTCATTATCTCTATGTATTTTCTAATTTTCTGTGTGATTTCTTCTTTGATCATTGGTTGTTTGGAATGTGTGTTTTTCCACATACTTAAAAATTTTCTAGTTTTCCTCCTGTTGTGGATTTATAGCTTTATTCCATTAAACTCAAAAACACACTTTATATGATTTTATTTTTTCAAATATATGGAGATGTGTTTTGTAGCCTAAAATATTGCCTCTCATAAAGAACGTTCCATACTCACTCTAGAAGTAGTAGAGGTATATTTAGAAGTGAGTTTGCTCTTTTCGAGCAGAGCATTCTATTAACATACTGTATGTGTATTGCATCTAGTTGGTTTACAGTGCTGTTCAAGTATTCTGTTTTCCCTGACCTTCTATCTAGACATTCTATCCATTACTGAAAGTGCTTCAAATCTCCAAGTATAACTGTTAACTTGCCTATTTCTTTCTTCTACCAGTATTTGCTTCATATATGTCAGACTTCATTTTTTTGGGCTCCAAAATCACTGCAGATGGTGACTGCAGCCATGAAATTAAAAGACACTTACTCCTTGGAAGAAAAGCTATGACCAACGTAGATAGCATATTCAAAAGCAGAGACCTTACTTTGCCGACTAAGGTCCATCTAGTCAAGGCTATGGTTTTTCCTGTGGTCATGTATGGATGTGAAAGTTGGACTGTGAAGAAGGCTGAGTACCGAAGAATTGATGCTTTTAAACTGTGGTATTGGAGCAGACTTTTGAGAGTCCCTTGGACTGCAAGGAGATCCGATCAGTCCATTCTGAAGGAGATCAGCTCTGGGATTTCTTTGGAAGGAATGATGCTAAAGCTGAAACTCCAGTACTTTGGCCACCTCATGTGAAGAGTTGACTCATTGGAAAAGACTCTGATGCTGGGAGGGATTCGGGGCAGGAGGAGAAGGGGACGACAGAGGATGAGATGGCTGGACGGCATCATGGACTCGATGGACGTTGAGTCTGAGTGAACTCCGGGAGTTGGTGATGAACAGGGAGGCCCGGCGTGCTGCGATTCACGGGGTCGCAAAGAGTCGGACACGACTGAGTGACTGAACGGAACTGAACTGATGTTAGGACACTATCTGGTGCATATTTTTAACAGTTATATTTTCTTGGTGAATTGACACTTTTATCAGCATATAAATATCTTTGTCCCCCATTTGTTCCATTACTTCCTTTTGTGTTTCCCTGTTTATTTGTAGTGAACCATTTTGATTTTCCTTTTGTTTCCTTTCGTGTATGTTGTTGTTCAGTTGCTCAGTTGTGTCCAACTCTTTGCAACCCCATGGACTGCAGCACGCCAGTCTTCTCTGTCCTTCACTATCTCCTGGAGCTTGCTCAAGCACATGTCCATTAAGTTGGTGATGACATCCAACTATCTCATCCTCTTTCATCCCCTTCTCCTCCTGCCTTCAATCTTTCCCAGAATCAGGGTTCTTTTCTAGTGAGTCAGCTCTTCCCATCAGGAGGCCAAAGTATGGTCCAATGAATGGTCAGGGTTGATTTCCTTTAGGATTGATTGGTTTGATATCCTTGCTATCCAAGGGACTCTTAAAAGAGTCTTCTCCAGCACCACAGTTTGGAGGGATCAATTCTTTGGCACTCAGCCTTCTTTATTGTCCAACTTTCACATCCGTACATGGATACTGGAAAAACCATAGCTTTGACTATATGGACATTTATCAGAAAAGTGATGTCTCTGCTTCTTAATACACTGTCTAGGTTTGTCATAACTTTTCTTCCAAGGAGCAAGCGTCTTTTAATTTCATGACTGGAGTTACCATCTGCAGTGATTTTGGAGCCCAAGAAAATAAAGTCTGTCACTGTTTCCATTGTTTCCCTGTCTAATTGCCATGAAGTGACATGTATATATTTTTTGATTTTTTTTTGTAGATCAATTTAGGATATTAGAATTACATTTATCTTCCTAAAGGAATTCTCTAGACAAGACTACTGGAGTGGGTTGCCATGCCCTTCTCCAGGGGATCTTCCTGACCCAGGGATTGAATTTGGGTTCTTCTGCTGCATTGCAGGCAGATTCTTTACTGTCTGAGCCACCAGGGAGGTACAAAATTATAACAATCTAGTTCAACTGATGCAATACTAACTTTTATAGCAAACAAAAACTCTGTTTCTGACAGCTCCATTCCTCTTACTGATTTCCACAAATCATACCTTGATACCTGTGCCCAATAACATAGATTTATAATTATCTTTTATGCAGTTGTCTCAATTGCTATAGTTACTGCAGGAATCAGAAAGTGGAATTATAAACCATAAATACAGCAATGTCAGCTTTCATACCTGCTCATGTAGTTACGTTTACTGAAGACCCCTTTCTTCACAGATTTTTGAGTTGCTGTCTTCCATTCTTTTATTTCAATCTGAACAACTCCCCTCAGCATTTCTTTCAGAGTGGGTCTAGAGGTACCAAACTCTTTCAACTGTGTATTTTATGGGACTGTCTTAATTTCACCTTCATTTTTAAGGAAAGGTTCAGTGAATACAGATTTATGTGGCAGTTTTCTCCCAGGCCTGTAGGCATTAGCCCATTCTCTTCTGAGTATACTGGGCTCTCTCTGATATCAGCAGTCCTTAAGGGTCCCTCAACTTTCTTCACTTTTTTTTCTCTCTGTTTCTCAACCTCTAGTTTCAGTTGTCTTATACTGAAAGTTTGTGAATTCCTTCCTCTATGTGTTCAATTTTCATTTCAGTCACCATACTTTTCCTCTCCAGAATTTCTGTTGGATTACTGTAATTTTATATTCATATTCTCACTGTGCCCATAGATGGTTTAGCTCCTTGAACATATTTAAGACAATTATCTTTAAAATATTCACTTAGTAAGCATTACGTCTGGAACTTCCTCAGGAATGGTTTCTTTTAACTTTGTTGCTCTGAATGGGCCATACTTTCCTGTTTCTTTGACTTTTTAAAAAAATTAAAAATTTAAAACTTTCCTATATACCTTTTATTTTTTATATGAAAACTCTTCCCAGGATTGACTTTTTGCATTGTTGAAGGCTACTGCAGTCTAGTAACTTTTCAAACTTTTTTTGAACAAAACTGTATTTGCTCTGGTGTGTGGTCATTAAGGTCATAGTTCCTTATCTTAGACCAGCTAGTGTTTTGAAAGAAATTTCTTTGAATGCCAGGAGCTAAAAATAGAAAAAACAAAGAACAAACAGAACTGTTCTCCCAGTCCTTCCAGACTTCCCGGTGCTGAGCTGCCCTCCCAAGTGTAAGCAGGCTTGTGGGAGCGCAGACACCAGCCTGAAGCAAGCCCAGCATCTTCTCAGGTTTCTCTGAACATGCACACTGAACTGGATACATGTATGGCTGTCTAAATTCCCTCGCACACACAGGTGGTGCTTTTTATATAATGGCAAAATACACATAAAAATATGACAAGCGGCTGGAGGAAAGAAGTGGAAATTCTACCAGCCCTTCTTACCATTTTTAAGTCGCTTATTTCTTGACTCAGCCTCTCTGTGGCTGCTGTGACCTCTGACGGTTTCCCAGCACCATGGAACTCTTAAAAAAGAGTTGTTTCTGACCGTCTCTGTTTCTCCCTTGATGTCTCTGTGAAGGACTGGACTTGGAGCTGTCTTCTCCTCCACTGAGCCAACGCCACTTCCTCTCATCTTGAATTTCCCTTCACAGAAGTGTTGGTCATGGGACTGAGCATCTAAGCCTTCACCAGCGTTGGGCAGTAAGCTATGTTTTATCTTTGTCATTTTGTTGAGAAAAAATAGAACACTTCATAAAAAAATTTCCTTTGTCATTAAAAGAGGCTGAGCACCTTCTCATATGTTCAGAAGTCACTAATGCGTACTTATACAGTGAGACATGCACTACCCAGCCACCCAGTAAAGCAAGTAAATACACAAGACCAACCGTGGTGCCTCACCCAGCGAGTGATTCAAGACTTGGGCACCCACGGCTCTAACTCAGAGAGGGGTATGCAGGCGGTGGGGGACACTCGGGAGGGTGGAGGCACGGCCACACAGAGGAGGCAGGGCGTCAAAGCCTGCAGGACTCGGCACAGGCAGTCGAGGCGATCTAGACTGACTGCTTTCCCACACGTCCTTTCTGCTCTCTGTTTCATCTGACTTTTTTTTTTTTTTGGAAAAGCTTCTTTTGCTAGAAACTGTAAAAAAGATACATAAAGGCAGAAACAACTCACTGCAGTCAATTTTATACTACCCTCCCTCCAGTTCAGAATCCTGGTAAATGGAAGCAAACGTCATCACACAACAAGGTGGGGAGAACGTCTTTGCTCAGAGCCGCTCCCTCGGGAAAAGACAGCAGGGGACCCACCCTCAGGACACAGAGGTTACGTCCCAGGTAGAGTGTCTGCTCCTCAGGTAAGGAAAGCAGGGCTTCCGTGTTCTTACAGACAGCTGGGGACCCACCCTCAGGACACGGTGGGCTGTGCTCCGAGGAAACTGTGCTCGGCTGACCACGGCCCCCCATGCCATCTGCAGATGCAGGACTGCGGCACCGCCTTGGCAGGGAGTGCAGGCGCAGCTCCCATTAAGGGCTTCAAGCCAATTAAATGAGCACTTTTACATCGCAATTATCCTTGGGAGGTAAGGAGTAAATCTTGGGAGAAATGATTCATTTTGCAAGGTCCAAACCAACATTCAATCTAAATCCCATTCCTAGTGAAATACCTACTGGCCGTATAAACAGAAGAATGCATAAAATAATCTTTGCACCAGGAAAGAAGAGTAAATTCATGAGTAGTTTGCTAACTTGCTGATTATAATCCAGAAACTTCAGAATTAGAAAAATACATTACTAAATAGTTTTGAACACCAATTGATTGTGTGTTGCTTTGGTAGAGTCTGTGAAGAACAATATGCTACTGGAGATCAGTGGAGAAATTAACTCCAGAAAGAACGAAGAGATGGAGCCAAAGCAGAAACAACACTCAGTTGTGGATGTGACTGGTGATAGAAGCAAAGTCCAATGCTGTAAAGAGCAATATTGCATAGGAACCTGGAATCTTAGGCCCATGAATCAAGGCAAATTGGAAGTGGTGAAACAGGAGATGGCAAGAATGAACATTAATACTTTAAGAATCAGTTAACTAAAATGGACTGAAATTTTCAGGGTGAATTTAACTCAGATGACCATTATATTTACTACTGTGGGCAAGAATCCCTTGGAAGAAATGGAGTAGCCATCACAGTCAACAAAAGAGTCTGAAATGCAGTACTTGGATGCAATCTAAAAAATGACAGATTGATCTCTGTTCATTTCCAAGGCAAACCATTCAATATCACAGTAATCCAAGTCTATGCCCCAACCAGTAACACTGAAGAAGCTGAACAGTTCTATGAAGGCCTACAGGACCTTCTAGAACTAACACCCCAAAAAAGATGTCCTTATCATTATAGGGGACTGGAATGCAAAAGTAGGAAATCAAGAAACACCTGGAATTTGGCCTTAGAGTACAGAATGAAGCAGGGCAAAGGCTAATAAAGTCTTGCCAAGAAAACGCGCTAGTCACAGCAAACACCCTCTTCCAGTAACACAGGAGAAGACTCTACATGTGGATATCACCAGATGGTCAATACTAAAATCAGTTTGATTATATTCTTTTCAGCCAAAGATGGAGAAACTCTATACAGTCAGCAAAAAACAAGAGCAGGAGTTGACTATAGCTCGGATCATGAACTCCTTATTGCCAAACTCAGACTTGAATTGAAAGTAGGGGAAACCACTAGACCATTCAGGGATGACCTAAATCAAATCCTTTACAATTATACAGTAGAAGTGAGAAATAGATTCAAGGGATTAGACCTGATAGAGTGCCTGAAGAACTATGGATGGAGGTTCATATAGGAGACAGGAATCAAGACCATTCCCAAGAAAAAGGAATGCAAACAAGCAAAACGGCTATCTGAGGAGGCCTTACAAATAGTTGTGAGAAAAAGAGAAGCAAAAAGCAAAGGAGAAAAGGAAAGACATACCTGTTTGAATGCAGAGTTCCAAAGAATAGGAAGAAGAGATAAGAAAGCCTTCCTAAGAGTGATCAGTGCAAAGAAATAGAGGAAAACAATAGAATGGGAAGACTAGCGATCTCTTCAAGAAAATTAGAGATACCAAGGGAACATTTCATGCAAAGATGGGAACAATAAAGGACAGAAATGGTATGAACCTAACAGAAGCAGAAGATATTAAGAAGAGGTGGCAAGAATACACAGAAGAACTATACAAAAAGATCTTCATGCCTCATATAACCATGACAGTGTTATATAACCATGATGGTGTCTGGCTCACCTAGAGTCAGACATCCTGGAATGCAAAGTCAAGTGGGCCTTAGGAGGAAGCACTATGAACAAAGCTAGTGGAAGTGATGGAATTCCAGTTGACTTATTTCAAATCCTAAAAGATGATGCTGTGAAAGTGCTGCACCCAATATGCCAGCAAATTTGGAAAACTCAGTAGTGGCCACAGGACTGCAAACTGTCAGTTTTCATTCTGATCCCAAAGAAAATCAGTGCCAAAGAATGCTCAAACTACTGCACAAGTGTACTCATTTCACACCCTAGCAAAGTAATGCTCAAAATTCTCCAAGCCAGGCTTCAGCAGTAAGTGAACCATGAACTTCCAGATGTTCAAGTTGGATTCAGAAAAGGCCGAGATCAAATTGCCAACATCCACTGGATCATCAAAAAAGCAAGAGAGTTCCAGAAAAATATCTACTTCTGTTTTATTGACTATGCCAAAGCCTTTGACTGTGTGGATCACAATAAACCGTGGAAAATTCTGAAAAAGATGGGAATATCAGACCACCTGACCTGCCTCTTGAGAAACCTGCATGCAGGTCAGGAAGCAGCAGTTAGAAGTGGACATGGAACAACAGACTGGTTCCAAATAGGGAAAGGAGTACGTCAAGGCTGTATATGTCACCCTGCTTATTCAACTTAAATGCAGAATACATCATGAGAAATGCTGGGCTGGATGAAGCACAGGCTGGAATCAAGATTGCCGAGAGAAATATCAATAACCTCAGATATGCAGATGACATCACCTGATGACAGAAAGCAAAGAAGAACGAAAAAGCCTCCTGATGAAAGTGAAAGAGGAGAGTGAAAAGCTGGCTTAAAACACAACATTCAGAAAACGAAGATCATGGCATCCGGTCCCATCACTTCATGGCAAATAGATGGAGAAACAGTGGAAACAGTGGCTGACTATTTTGGGGGGCTCCAAAATCACTGTAGATGGTGACTGCAGCCATGAAATTAAAAGATGCTTACTCCTTGGAGGAAAAGTTGTGACCAACCCAGATGGTATATTAAAAAGCAGAGACATTTCTTTCCCAACAAAGGTCCACCTAGTTAAAGCTATGATTTTTCCAGTAGTCCATGTATATGTATGGATGTGAGAGTTGGACCATAAAGAAAGTTGAGCACTGAAGAATTGATGCTTTTGAACTGTGGTGTTGGAGAAGGCTCTTGAGAGTCCCTTGGACAGCAAGGAGATCCAACCAGTCCATCCTAAAGGAAATCAGTCCTGAATATTCACTGGAAGGACTGAAGCTGTAACTCCAGTACTTTGGCCACCTGATGCAAAGAACTGACTCATTTGAAAAGACCCTGATGCTGGGAAAGGTGGAAGGCAGGATGAGAAAGGGATGACAGAGCATGAGATGGTTGGAAGGCATCACCAACTCAATGGACATGAGTTTGAGTAAACTCTGCGAGTTGGTGATGGACAGGGAGGCCTGGGGTGCTGCAATCTATGGGGTCACAAAGAGTCGGACACGACTGAGCGACTGAACTACTGTGAAGAACAGTGAAGAAAAGGAATGCACTTTCTTTAAAAGAATGGAAATGCTCTTTGGGACATCCAAATAGAAAGCCACGTGCAGTGCATGCCCCCAGGAGCTGTGGTCACTGTCTGTCCAGAACACTGCAGCTTCTTTATGTGGGTCTTATTCATGAGGATCCTGTGTGGGCACTGTTGTCCAAAGGGGAAAACGAGGGAAGTACCAACAGAACTAGTCTAGAGCTAAGCCCGTATTTAACCAATTCTTCGGACCACATCACAGTTTTGAAGGAAGTTGTGTGAGTGAACAATAGGTCATGAGGACTTACTATTTTAAGGAAAGTGCAAAACAAACATATGATCTGTGTAAACAGGGCAGCGCTGAAGATCAGAGGTTCTGGGTCCCCACCAAACCACAGAAGCATCTGCCACCATGCGTTGAGATCCCCTGGGACCTTACTCTTCATGTGGGCTATTTCTGATTTCTGCAAATCCTCAAGGTAGATTCCACTTTCGTCTTGTAAAGAAGGCTGCCCTTGGGTTCATCAGTCACAGAGCATGACAGCAGCATGGGAAGTGAGCTGGAAGCTTTACCCAGAGCCCCTGGATCTCCCCCTGCACCCAAGGAGCTGCCCGGACAAGGCCAGATGGGCACTGTGTACCACGGGCTCACCTGGGGGGGGCACCTGCTGTGCTTCCCCATGTCCTGACTTTCACTTGCCTTATTCCAGCTGCAGGGATGTCTGATCTTTAACTCACGATCCGCCTCTGCGTGGATGACAGACGACGGCATCAGAAGTGACTTCAGAGCTGCGCCTTTTCAGCTTAATCTCGTGGAGTCAGAGGCTGTGTGTCGTATGTTAGTTAATGAGAACGGTGACACACAGAACACTGATGAGCAGACCCAGTGCCCCAAATGTCCGTGCAGCACGTACACTCAGCTTTTGGGAAACTATTTCCCCTGGGTTTCTGTAACACTGGATTCATCCTCTCTCCTGAAACTCTCAGAGAAGTATTAAAGAAAATTTTAAGTATAATCACATAAATACAATTTACCTCATTGCATTAAGAAAAACAATCACTACTTGGCCCTTTCCTTACTCTGTTTTCTTCTTTTAAAAGGAAAAATGGGTTAATAATCTTGGTTTTTAACCAGCTATCATTGTAGTCCTTGTCCTTGGATACTCTGCTTTTACTATAAGCGTTTCATTGCTTCGGCAGTGAGAGTATCCTTATTTTTAGCATCTCATTCACTATTTTCCTCATAAGTGAAAGCCTGGGAGCCTCAGGTTTCTCCCCGTTTAGTCCTGCCCAGAGAGCTCTGCACACAAGGGTCCTGGCTCCCACCGTGATGGCCTCACCATCCCACCTGCCCCATGCAGCATCCACACCACCTGCTGCGGCGGGTCCGGGCTCTGGGTAACCAACATGTGTGACGCTGTAGCTCAACAGTGCCTGACCCTGTGGGCAGGCCCAGACACCAAACCAGAAGTTCTCAGACACGTTTCAGTCCCTTCAAGGACACGCTGACCAGCTACCCATGCAGCTTTCCCCTGCCTCCAGCTGCAATGTCACGAGTATGGAGAGGGCCTCTGTGTGGGGAAGGCCATTAAGAACTATCTTCCCAGCCCCAGTTCCAACCATGACCTTACTGAAAAGGAAATAAGCCTCTTGGATGGTCTGAGTGGTATAGGGCCTCTGTGTGGGAAGGCCATTAGGGACTCTCCCCCAACTCTGATTCCACCTGTGACCTCAGAGAAGTGGGAGTAAGCCACCTGGATGGGCTGAGTGGTGCAGGCGTCCTCCGGGAGCCCTCTCTTCTCACAGGGAGAAAATCACCACTTGTCTTTAGCAGTGCATTAGCTGCTCCATTTACTGGGGAGAAAAACACACCCTAAAAGCCCATCTCTCCTAACTTCCCTTGTGATTCTAGTCCAGGAGAGAGTACGCTGCAATGTGGGGACAGAGGGGGGCCTCCAGGACGGTCGGCATGGTCAATGATGAAACCAGAAGCAGATGGAGGACAGAACCAGCTTATGTAAGACATGGCCCCAAGCCCGGGGATGAGAGAAGGGCTGTGGCGGCCCCCAGGGCAGCAGCGTGAGCCCAGCCCTTCCTTCCTGACACCGTCCGCTGCGGCTTCCCACTGAGCTGGGCGTCTGCGGCACTGGGCCCCACTGCAGGCAGAAAGGGGCCCCCTGGTCTTGTTCAGGCTTCAGTGAACACGCAGAACAACTACTGACTCTCCATCAAGAAAAGCTGGCATTATGAAGGAAAAAATAAATTGCTAAAGCTTACGGATTGGACTAGGGATTCAACACCATGTATCAGTTGCAGGACAATCAGCTTATACACTGGTTTCCAAGATCACGGGTCCTTCCCATTCCCATGAAAACGTGGGGTAAAAACATCATCCACTGGCCTCCCTCTCCTCATCCTGTTGGTGTTTCTCGTTTCCAAGTAAGTTCTCGCCACCCCCTCCCCCTCCACTGGGACGCGGGGCCCAATGGCAAGACGAGTGCCCACTTGGTTACATCCTCAGGACAAAGCCACGAGAGAGTGGGCTGGGTACAAGCAGCAAAGCCAGCTGTGTGCTTCCCCAAACTCAGCCCCTGGGCAACACAGCTCCAAGGAGGATGCAGCTAATTGGGTAGGTTCTGAGCCAAGACTTATATAGTAAAACCTAATTCTTTTAAAAAACATTTATTTAATTAAAAGTTGTGCAAGGAGCAAGCGAAACCAGGTCGGGTTTTGCCCACTAGAGTTTCTGGGGCTGTTCTGGAGCTTTACTTTCTGTCTCTCCAAATCTGACGCCCGTCTCGGCCACAGTGCTGTTCCTAAGCAGAGCGGCCCAGCGCCTGGCGAGCACCCCTGAGTAGATGATGGTCACTTTCACTGTGCCCCTGGTACAGGCAGAGTCACTCTCCATCTCTCACAGAAACGCTACACCTGGTCCCAGCTCTCTGATTTATTAAACTGATGCTGGTCGCGTGGTGACACTGAAAGGTTGAACAAGACGAATATCCTCCCACCCGGGCACTTGAGGGCTGTGGCTGAAACATGGCTCTATCTTCCAGACACCAAGTCTGAGTCTCAGAAAAGCTGGGGGAGCAGTGTACTCTTAGGGGCCACCATGTGGTCCCAGAACCCTCTCCCCTTCTGCTTTAAGTCCAGGGCCAGCCCATGCAGGATCTGGTGGCACTACTCTGAAAGTTGCTTCTGGACTGAGCTGTGCCCCCACCTGCTTCCAAATTCATGTGTCCAGGTTGAGCCCGGTGTGACTATACATGGAGTAAGGAGGTGACCGAGGTTACATGAGGCCACAGGACCAGCGCCCCTACCTGTGAAGACCAAGAGGTGGCTCTCTGCCTGCCAGGTGAGGGTGCACCACAGAAACCGCACTGCACCCCAAGGAGGGTCCTCGCCAGGGCTGAAGCTGCTGGACCCCAGGCTCCAGACCATGGGAAACCACGTCCACTGGGGATGGGGCCTGTCTGTGGCCTCTTGTGTGTCAGGCTGAGCTAATTAGGACAAAAGTCATTCCAGTTGTTTTAAATTTTTACTGATACAAGGAAGTTGCTTCAGACCAAATGCTGACCTCCTTCCACAGTGCAGCCCAGGGAACTGTAGATGATAATAATTATATCATTCTGGTTTTATGAAGTACTTTTCTGCGGGGCAGTTCATAGCACTTAAAAAAATAATTCAAAATGTGAAGCGGGGATAAGCCTTATTGGTCCTAATTGCAACCAACCTTGGAAGATAGACTTTTGAATTAAGTATCTTAATTAAAGCTAATTGGGTAGGTTCTGAGCCAAGACTTATATAGTAAAACCTAATTCTTTTAAAAAACATTTATTTAATTAAAAGTTGTTAATACAATTTTAAAAGTTACTTTCCATTTACAGTTATCACAGAACATTGGCTGCACTTCTTGTGTTGTGCAATCCCTCCTCAAGTCTCTCACACCTGAGTCTGTGTGTCTTCCGCTCCCACCTCACTCCCCTTACTGGTAACCACTAGCTTGTTTTCTAGGCCTGTGAGTCGGATTCTTTTTTGCTATATTCACTAGTGTGCTGTATTTTTTAGATTCCACATATGAGTCAGATCATACAGCATCTGTCTTTTTCTCTCTGACCTATTTCATCACTAAGCACAATGCCCTCTTCTCCATGCATGCTGCTGCAAGTGGCAACATTCTTTTCTTCATGGCTGAGTAGCATTCCATTGTGTGTCTGTGCATGTGTGTGTGCACATGTGTGTGTGTGCATGCATGTGTGTGTGCGTGCGTGTGTATGTATTCTGGAGGAGGAAATGGCAATGCTTGCCTGGAGAATCCCATGGACAGAGGAGCCTGGCGAGCTACAGTCCATGGGGCTGCACAGAGTTGGACACGACTGATGAGACTGAACATGAGTGTGTGTGTGTGTGTGTGTGTGTGTGTGCATATACACCACATGATTTTCTCTTCATATGCACAATCTACCTCTCACAACAGCATTTCTGTTACTACGGAATACTTGTTTCATACGATTTTCTGTGAAACCTGTGTAACTGTATTTCTTGGGTTATGGCAGGAACCTTATTAAACATACTTATAATTCTTCAGTAAAACATTAGATGAAATCCATGTGTAAAAAACCTGTGAGTTCATTTCTGGGTTTTGCGCTTGTTCGTCTGTTTCCCAGGTGGGCAGTGGAAAGGGCTTGCTGATCAAAGGCCAGGCTGGTGACCCCCTGGCCCTGGTCCTGCCTGCCCGGCTGGGGGTCTCCAGGGGTCTCACGGAGCGCGGTGGCCCCACGGCAGCTGGTTCAAATGTCAGAAAGTGTCATCCCAACAGCACACTGGCCACTGTGTGTGCTTGAGACGTGACTGAGCCAAGCTGACCACACCATCTGTNGCAAGGAGCAAGCGAAACCAGGTCGGGTTTTGCCCACTAGAGTTTCTGGGGCTGTTCTGGAGCTTTACTTTCTGTCTCTCCAAATCTGACGCCCGTCTCGGCCACAGTGCTGTTCCTAAGCAGAGCGGCCCAGCGCCTGGCGAGCACCCCTGAGTAGATGATGGTCACTTTCACTGTGCCCCTGGTACAGGCAGAGTCACTCTCCATCTCTCACAGAAACGCTACACCTGGTCCCAGCTCTCTGATTTATTAAACTGATGCTGGTCGCGTGGTGACACTGAAAGGTTGAACAAGACGAATATCCTCCCACCCGGGCACTTGAGGGCTGTGGCTGAAACATGGCTCTATCTTCCAGACACCAAGTCTGAGTCTCAGAAAAGCTGGGGGAGCAGTGTACTCTTAGGGGCCACCATGTGGTCCCAGAACCCTCTCCCCTTCTGCTTTAAGTCCAGGGCCAGCCCATGCAGGATCTGGTGGCACTACTCTGAAAGTTGCTTCTGGACTGAGCTGTGCCCCCACCTGCTTCCAAATTCATGTGTCCAGGTTGAGCCCGGTGTGACTATACATGGAGTAAGGAGGTGACCGAGGTTACATGAGGCCACAGGACCAGCGCCCCTACCTGTGAAGACCAAGAGGTGGCTCTCTGCCTGCCAGGTGAGGGTGCACCACAGAAACCGCACTGCACCCCAAGGAGGGTCCTCGCCAGGGCTGAAGCTGCTGGACCCCAGGCTCCAGACCATGGGAAACCACGTCCACTGGGGATGGGGCCTGTCTGTGGCCTCTTGTGTGTCAGGCTGAGCTAATTAGGACAAAAGTCATTCCAGTTGTTTTAAATTTTTACTGATACAAGGAAGTTGCTTCAGACCAAATGCTGACCTCCTTCCACAGTGCAGCCCAGGGAACTGTAGATGATAATAATTATATCATTCTGGTTTTATGAAGTACTTTTCTGCGGGGCAGTTCATAGCACTTAAAAAAATAATTCAAAATGTGAAGCGGGGATAAGCCTTATTGGTCCTAATTGCAACCAACCTTGGAAGATAGACTTTTGAATTAAGTATCTTAATTAAAGCTAATTGGGTAGGTTCTGAGCCAAGACTTATATAGTAAAACCTAATTCTTTTAAAAAACATTTATTTAATTAAAAGTTGTTCAAGGAGCAAGCGAAACCAGGTCGGGTTTTGCCCACTAGAGTTTCTGGGGCTGTTCTGGAGCTTTACTTTCTGTCTCTCCAAATCTGACGCCCGTCTCGGCCACAGTGCTGTTCCTAAGCAGAGCGGCCCAGCGCCTGGCGAGCACCCCTGAGTAGATGATGGTCACTTTCACTGTGCCCCTGGTACAGGCAGAGTCACTCTCCATCTCTCACAGAAACGCTACACCTGGTCCCAGCTCTCTGATTTATTAAACTGATGCTGGTCGCGTGGTGACACTGAAAGGTTGAACAAGACGAATATCCTCCCACCCGGGCACTTGAGGGCTGTGGCTGAAACATGGCTCTATCTTCCAGACACCAAGTCTGAGTCTCAGAAAAGCTGGGGGAGCAGTGTACTCTTAGGGGCCACCATGTGGTCCCAGAACCCTCTCCCCTTCTGCTTTAAGTCCAGGGCCAGCCCATGCAGGATCTGGTGGCACTACTCTGAAAGTTGCTTCTGGACTGAGCTGTGCCCCCACCTGCTTCCAAATTCATGTGTCCAGGTTGAGCCCGGTGTGACTATACATGGAGTAAGGAGGTGACCGAGGTTACATGAGGCCACAGGACCAGCGCCCCTACCTGTGAAGACCAAGAGGTGGCTCTCTGCCTGCCAGGTGAGGGTGCACCACAGAAACCGCACTGCACCCCAAGGAGGGTCCTCGCCAGGGCTGAAGCTGCTGGACCCCAGGCTCCAGACCATGGGAAACCACGTCCACTGGGGATGGGGCCTGTCTGTGGCCTCTTGTGTGTCAGGCTGAGCTAATTAGGACAAAAGTCATTCCAGTTGTTTTAAATTTTTACTGATACAAGGAAGTTGCTTCAGACCAAATGCTGACCTCCTTCCACAGTGCAGCCCAGGGAACTGTAGATGATAATAATTATATCATTCTGGTTTTATGAAGTACTTTTCTGCGGGGCAGTTCATAGCACTTAAAAAAAATAATTCAAAATGTGAAGCGGGGATAAGCCTTATTGGTCCTAATTGCAACCAACCTTGGAAGATAGACTTTTGAATTAAGTATCTTAATTAAAGCTAATTGGGTAGGTTCTGAGCCAAGACTTATATAGTAAAACCTAATTCTTTTAAAAAACATTTATTTAATTAAAAGTTGTTAATACAATTTTAAAAGTTACTTTCCATTTACAGTTATCACAGAACATTGGCTGCACTTCTTGTGTTGTGCAATCCCTCCTCAAGTCTCTCACACCTGAGTCTGTGTGTCTTCCGCTCCCACCTCACTCCCCTTACTGGTAACCACTAGCTTGTTTTCTAGGCCTGTGAGTCGGATTCTTTTTTGCTATATTCACTAGTGTGCTGTATTTTTTAGATTCCACATATGAGTCAGATCATACAGCATCTGTCTTTTTCTCTCTGACCTATTTCATCACTAAGCACAATGCCCTCTTCTCCATGCATGCTGCTGCAAGTGGCAACATTCTTTTCTTCATGGCTGAGTAGCATTCCATTGTGTGTCTGTGCATGTGTGTGTGCACATGTGTGTGTGTGCATGCATGTGTGTGTGCGTGCGTGTGTATGTATTCTGGAGGAGGAAATGGCAATGCTTGCCTGGAGAATCCCATGGACAGAGGAGCCTGGCGAGCTACAGTCCATGGGGCTGCACAGAGTTGGACACGACTGATGAGACTGAACATGAGTGTGTGTGTGTGTGTGTGTGTGTGTGTGCATATACACCACATGATTTTCTCTTCATATGCACAATCTACCTCTCACAACAGCATTTCTGTTACTACGGAATACTTGTTTCATACGATTTTCTGTGAAACCTGTGTAACTGTATTTCTTGGGTTATGGCAGGAACCTTATTAAACATACTTATAATTCTTCAGTAAAACATTAGATGAAATCCATGTGTAAAAAACCTGTGAGTTCATTTCTGGGTTTTGCGCTTGTTCGTCTGTTTCCCAGGTGGGCAGTGGAAAGGGCTTGCTGATCAAAGGCCAGGCTGGTGACCCCCTGGCCCTGGTCCTGCCTGCCCGGCTGGGGGTCTCCAGGGGTCTCACGGAGCGCGGTGGCCCCACGGCAGCTGGTTCAAATGTCAGAAAGTGTCATCCCAACAGCACACTGGCCACTGTGTGTGCTTGAGACGTGACTGAGCCAAGCTGACCACACCATCTGTTCCTCCTGCCCACGGCTACTGGAAAGGCTGTCTTCACCGGGCTCACGGCCTCTCTTCACTGGCAGCTCTTGTCTGCACGGCCATCCCCAGGACACTCACCACCTCCTCTCTCCAGGGCCCTTGGGGTCTGGGCCTGGGATGCGGCTCAGCCACCCTCCAGAAGGGGCCCCTCAGGCCTGCCCAGGCTTCTGGAAGGTTTGCTTGTGCCCCAGCGGCCTGGCTAAGTGACCACCCCCTCCTGTGAGCTCACCAGTTAGAATCACACTGCCTCTCATCATTCATCTTTGCAAAAGGTTTTCATTAAGAAATTCTTATAAAGAAACCCTTCAGCACTTTCAATAACTCAGTGAACAACTCTCTGACATGAGAGGACCCTTGCCCTGCACAGGGTGAGTTGACTAACTGTGAGCTTGACTTGCAGCAGGGTCTTCTCTATGGACGTCCTCTCAAATTTCTTCCTTGTGGTTACATCAGTCACAGGCTGGGAGATGTCCTGTGTTACTGGTCTCTGGGGTCACAATTTCAGCTCAGTTCTGGCCTCAGAACTTGAGGTTTACTAAAAGCCTGAAGTGTCCATGCTGGCTGCTGATGGTGTCTAGCATGGAGCCTTGCTCAGTCTCTGCAGGATGGGGGTGGGTGGATGGATGAATGAGTGGATGGGTGGGTGAATGGATGAATGAGTGGATGGGTGGGTGGATGAATGAGAGGACTGGTGGGTGGACAGACTGGTGGGGACTTGAATGATTTGTGGTATATGGATTTAAAGAATTGAAATTCTACCTAATCATTTATAAAAATATTGAAATAAAATTATGCCCAAGGATTCTCATTACCAATTATTTTCTCTGTGTTCCCTGTTATGTGGTATCTGTTTTGCACCACACCTCTCATCTGTGAAACGTACGATTTAAAGTTCCCGACTGAAGCTCCAGTTCTCAGAGGGCACGGCTGGCAACCTCTCGAGCACCCTCATCCTAAATGCGAAGGGAGATGTGTGGCTTTCTAACCTATGTTTTACACACATATATTAACATCTATTTATAGAGATAAATACGTATCTTTCTGCAGACACCTATGAGTCCCCGTTATCTGAACTTCCCTGTCCTTACAGTTGCCATGGACCCCGGGGGCCATCTTCCTTCTCGGCCCCAAGGAGACTGCACAGCAGAGGGAGGAGGGGGTCGGCGGTCCAGTGCGTGTGCCCCACGTCAGCACAGCGCCAGGTTTTCACACATTTCCCTCACCCTGTCCTCACCCAGCTGTCCTGTCTTGCTTGTTCTGCACACAGAGAATGAACTCTGGTGGGGGGAAACGCCATCCCCCACCCACTGTGTCCTGGAGGCAACAGGAAGCAGACTCTGAGAAGGGGCCCCGTGAGCCCCAGCCCTGTGCCCTGCGAGCTGCACTGTCTGGGGTGCAGGCTGCCCTTCCCTGCGCCATCAACACAACAGTTGAGGCTCACTGGATCCACTGCACCAGACCCTTGGCATGAATCCAAGGGTGTTAGACTCTTTAGGTGCTTCCTTTTCAAAGTGAAGAATGAAAAGCCTGTGTTCCTTGTTCCCAGGACTTGTCAACACTCAAAATTCAGTAAGACTTCATATAGATTTTGAAACCAGCCTTTATCCTTCTTCAGGCATGTTTATTCATGTAGAATCTCAAAAAGAATTTACTAAAAGGCAGAGAGTCCATGGCCAAGATCAGCCCACAACCTGTCGCTCTCCTTCCTAAGACATGCTGTGTATACATGGAGGGCTGAGCAACGTCGAGTGATGATACCTGCATCTGATCCTTATGATCATTAAAAACATTTTTGGAAGTCACAAAGCATAAACAACCAGAATTCCACAGAGATTAAAGGTGCCTTGCACAATTCTTTCAAGCACACATTGCAATTCATTCACAAAGTTATAACTGAGGTTCTGGGAAGGAGCTCAAGGTAGCCTAGGACAATAAGGATAAGACATACTCAAGAAAGCATCAGATCAGATCTCATGTACATTTATTCTTCAGCACTCAGCCATGAAGGCCCAGCCCAAGAGCAGCAGGCAGGAGGCACAGCCCAGCAGCCACATGGGCTCCACGCCCCAGAGCATGCCTGAAACCAGCACTCAGGGTGAGGCTGAGAGGCGGCAGCTGACAGCAGACACAGGCAGGCTGTGAGAAGACGCAGCCAGGATCAGAGAGCCAGCGGGCTGACTGCAGACACAGACAGGACTGCGGACGGACGCGTCCAGGATTCCTGCAGTGCACGGCGATGGTCAGAGGCCGTCCCTGCACACCAGCAGCACGGTGGTGGGGTTTCTCCTCCAGACACAAGTGTGCACTACTCACAGTTCCTGAAGTGATCTCAAATCCCCAGGCACGTGCTGGGGAAGGCATGCAAAGGATGGATTTCACTTTAAGCAAAACAGCACCTCTCTCCCCGTCTCTGTGGAGTAGAGGGACCACCGCCTGGATGTTCCCAGGAGGCTCCTTGGAGTTGTCAAGGGATCGTGCCTTTCACAAAGACATCTCACTCCTTAGTGAGATAAATACACACACACACACACACAGAGATATGCGTGTATTCTATATGTGGTGGTGTTGATTGATCAGTAAGTTGTGTCTGACTTTTTGTGACCCCAAGGACTGTAGCCTGCCAGGCTCCTTCATCCATGGGATTCTCCAGGCAAGAATACTGGGGTGGGTTGTCATCTCCTTATCCAGGAGATCAGACAAGGGACTGAACTCAGATCTCTTAAGTCTCCTGCACAGCAGGCAGGTTCTTTACCTCTGAGCTGCCTGGGAAGCCTCATCCAGGTGTGTACCCTACATACACGTAAGCCCACCTGTCTGTACCACACAGAAGTGTGTATAAAGGTCACTTCTGAAGATGGTCAGATGGTGATGAATATAAAGAGCTGGCTGACCCTCTTGACTTAAAAAACTCAACTCTGTCTTGACCCGGGGGCTCCCCTGCTGCAGGATGCACTGTCGGCCCTGGGGCCTGGGCCATCAGGACACACAGAGCCTGGGAGGCTGTGCGCCATCACAAGGGCCCTGAGGTAGGTGGACACGGGAGAACTCCTCTAACGCATGGTCTCAGTATCTAGAAAGATGTGGGGAAACGGTTCCCATAAAGCACACATAGGACATCACGAGCCACTGCTACGCGACACGAGTCACAGCTGTGTTTCCATGGTGTTCTAGTGGGAAGATGGCATTTTCTGCCACAACAAGACAACATCACTGAGCAGAGTGTGATGTGGTCAGAAAATCCAGTGCTTGTGAAAACCCTTTATCGCATCAACCAGCAGGATGGAGGGAGGGGAGAGCCTCGATCTGTGCATGGCGGACGTCTCACTGTGGTTCTGTTTGTGTCTGGGAAACAGTGGTGAGTAAATACCCCTGCCCCCACCCCCCTTGCACTGGGCATGACAGCCTAGAATTAGTGAGCTGCCCTCTGGAGCCCTCAGAAAAGGGCGTGACCTTTCCTTCCAATGCGATGTCCCACCCCCTCAAACCTGATATTTGTTTTGCATCAAATCAAGCTGACATAGGTCCTCTGAGTATCTGTTTCAGAAAAAAATAAACTATTAAAATATGCTGATCAATACCAGCACCCGAGAGAAACAGTAGCAACATCTAATAAAAAGAAAGTTGCCAAGAACTGGAGAAAGACACTCGGAGATTCGGTTCTGCTCTGTCTACGATGTTCGTGACTGTGTTTGCTTTCATAAGGATGGGGTGGGGGTGATTCTGAGAACTTCCACAGACAAGAGGCACGAGGATATTTTCTGTTCAAATGGGGATGAGCAGCTGAAGCCATGATAAGTAAATTTCAGCACAGAATAAAACGTGAGATTATTTCAGGAAAAACTCCAGGCCTAAAGGAACATAATGAGGAAATCTGCTGTGCCATTGGCCCCACTGAGATACACTGCCCGGGACTGCAGAAGGCGGGGGGGCAAGGCAGCAGGGCAAGGGAGGCCGTGTCCTGAGAGGAGGTGGGGATGAGGGTGTGTGTGTGAGAGAGAGAGAGCCAAGGAGACACGGAGAGAGAAGGGTGCACACACAGTCAGACAGACGGAGAGAGGAAGGTGGGGTGTCCACCCACACAGCTCTCCTCTGTCCCCTGATATGAGGGGGACGAAGGCAGCGCCCCACTGCACCCTTGGCTGTAGCTGGTTTGGCACAAGACCCTGTGCTAAGCACCTACGCGTAATACGCTACTGGAAAAGACCCACAGCAAACAGGGCTGGTCCCTGCCTGAGGGCAGATGGCCAAGCAAGGGCACGCTGCTGGGGACAGACACTCTCACGCAGAACCTGGGTGGGAACGGACAGTGATCCCCAAGAGGCGACAAGTGACCCGGAGACATGGGTGAGCAGGAGTGAAAGGAAGGCAGCTTTACAAGGAAAGCGATGACTCAGGGAGAGAAAAGGTAAGCTAGAGGCAGAAGTGTGTATCTGACAAACTACAAATAATTCGCTCCTTTGGACCAAAACCTGGGCTCATATTTATGTCGCATTTCTCAGCTAATTAAGTGTCCAAACAACACCTGCCATTATACTTGGTAACAGGTTACTTATCGTATTTTTTGCTCATTTACTTTCAAGCATATTTGGGGGAATATTTAAATAAAATACCAATATTTGAGGCTTCCCTGGTGGCACTAGTGGTAAAGAACCTGCCTGCCAGTGCAGGAGATGGAAGAGATGCGGGTTTGATCCCTGGGTCGGGAAGATCCCCTGGAAGAGGGCACGGCAACCCACTCTGGTGTGTCTGCCTGGAGATTCCCACAGACAGAGGAGCCTGGCGGGCTACAGTCCACAGGGTCACACAGAGTCAGACACCACTGAAGTGACTCAGCACACATACACCACATGTGTACAGAAGTTGTCAAAATAAACATAGACAAAGTCATAGAAACTATATGGAAAAAGGCGAGAGCTATCACTTCACTCAAGAACTGAAGCCGACGTGGTGTGCCGCCAGCTGCCCAAGGCAGAAGTGAGGCGTTCACAGCGTCTGCTGGTGGGATACCCCCTCGCTGGGGAGACCCCGCACCGAACGGCTCACACTGACCACGCTGTCAGCAGGAGTCGGGGGCTCGACCTGTCGTCTGCTCACGCTGTCCTTCACTACCTTGGACAGGGGGAGGGTGGTTCTTTCTGTGGTGGTGGCTGTGCAACATTTTGAACTGTACACTAAAAATGGTTACAAAGGCAAATTTTATGTTTATACACTTTATCATGATAAAAAGAAATGTCATGTCTTTGAAACCTCACCTCATGGAATTCTGTACGTGTGGACTGCTCCAAGCCTTCCAGCTGGAGTGTCTTCAGTTTGGTTCACTTTAGTTGCTCAGTCGTGTCTGACTCTTTGCGACCCCATGGACTATAGCACATAAGGCCTCCCTGTCCATCACCAACTCCCAGAGTTTACTCAAGCTCATGTCCATTGAGTTGGTGATACCACCCAACCATCTCATTCTCTGTCGTCCCCTTCTCCCGCCTTCAATCTTTCAGGGTCTTTTCAAATGAGTCAGTTCTTCGCATCAGATGGCTAAAGAATTGGAGTTTCAGCTTCAGCATCAGTCCTTTCAATGAATATTCAGGACTGATTTCCTTTAGGATGGACTGGTTGGATTTCCTTGCAGTCCAAGGGACTCTCAAGAGCCTTCTCCAATACCACAGTTCAAAAGCATCAATTCTTCAGCACTCAGCTTTCTTTATGGTTCAATTCTCGCACCCATACATGGCTACGGCAAAAACCACAGCTTTAACTAGATGGACCTTTGTTGGCAAAGAAATATCTCTACTTTTCAATATGCTGTCTAGGTTGGTCATAACTTTTTTTCCAAGGAGTAAAGCGTCTTTTAATTTCATGGCTGCAGTCACTATCCACAGTGACTTTGGAGCCCCCCAAAATAAAGTCTGATACTGTTTCCAGTCTTTCTCCATCTATTTGCCATGAAGTGATGAGCCCAGATGCCATGATCTTAGTTTTCTGAATGTTGAGCTTTAAGTCAGCTTTTTCACTCTCTTCTTTCACTTTCATCAAGAGGCTCTTTAGTTCTTCACTTTCTGCCATAAGGGTAGTGTCATCTGCATATCTGAGGTTACTGCTATTTCTCCTGGAAATCTTGATTCTAGCTTGTGCTTCATCCAGCCCAGCATTTCCCATGATGTACTCTGCATATAAGTTAAATAAGCACGGTGACAATATACAGCCTTGACATACTCCTTTCCCTGTTTGAAACCAATCTGTTGTTCCATGTTCAATTCTAACTGTTACTTTCTGACCTGCATACAGATTTCTCAGGAGGCAGGTCAGGTGGTCTGGTATTCCCATCTCTTTAAAGATTTTCCACAGTTTGTTATGATCCACACAGTCAAAGGCTTTGGCATAGTCAATAAAGCAGAAATAGATGTTTTTCTGGAACTCTCTTGCTTTTTTGATGATCCAATGGATGTTGGCAATTTAATCTTTGGTTCCTCTGCCTTTTCTAAATTCAGCTTGAACATCTGGATGTTCACGGTTCACGTACTGTTGAAGCCTGGCTTGGAGAATTTTGAGCATTACTTTGCTAGCCTGTGAGATTAAGTATAATCGTGCAGTAGTTTGAGCATTCTTTGGCATTGCCTTTCTTTGGAAATTGGAATGAAAACTGACCTTTTGCAGTCCTGTGGCCACTGCTGAGTTTTCCAAATTTGCTGGCATACTGAGTGCAGCAGAGTGTATCCAGACAGTGCCATTGTGTTTAATCGCGTGTCTCCTTGCATGTGAAGTCTGCATGCATCCCCGAAGGACAGGAGAGCCCAGAGGAGCCCGAGTCTTATCCCGAGGTCGCTGACATCCTGTCTCTGAGCCTGTCTCCCTCTTGCCCTCACAGATGCTGACTGCATGGTGACTCTCTTCCTGTCGTGACTAAACTCTGACCCACTGTAAATGGTTTAGAGCCGTATGTGGTTGTAATCCCTGAATAGGGATTGAAAACTTTCAAATGAGATGAGGGTCTGGGAAGCAGTTTTGTGGGGAGGGGGAGCACAGACTCATGATTCAACTGTCACCAGTGACTGACGCACACAGAGGCCCAGGATAAAGTGCTCCTGAGCCTCACTGTTCGTGTCTACGAAATGGGGATGATAATGTTCAAGTACTGGCGTGTGCTTAAATGTGATTTAAGGAAGACAAAAACAGGAACAAAGAACAAGAACAGCAAATAGAAAATGATAACAAATATGGTGGATGAATCTAACTACATCAATAATCACTTTGAACACCAATGGCCTAAACATATCAGTTAAATAGATGCTAACCCAACTATGTCAGCTTTCACTTTGAATGCCAATGGTCTAAATGCACAGATTAAAATACTGGGATTGCCAGAGTGAGTCAAAAAACATACATGTTGTCTGTAAGAAACACACTTAAATACAAAGACATGTATAAAGTGTAGGCACTCAGTAAGTCTGTCTGATTCTTTGTGACCGCATGGACTATAGCCTGCCAGCCTCCTCTGTCTATGGGATTCTCCAGGTAAGAATACTGGAGTGGTAGCTATGCCCTCTCCAAACACACATGTAGGTTAAAAGAAAATGGATGGAGGAAAATACACCATGTTACCACTAATTGGAGCAAAGCAGGAATAGTCTTATTCCTTTTAGACAGAATAGACTTCAAAGCCAGGAAAGCCATCAGGGATAAAGAGGGTCATTACATATTCTCCAAGAAGACATAGCAATTCTCAACACGCACACACCTAACCACAGAGCTCTGTCGAACCATGCAAAGCAAGATGGATATAATGACAAAGAAAAACAGATGAACCCACTATCGATGCTGAAGACCTCAACACCTCTGCCTGTGATGGGAAGACAGAGAAGACAGAGAACCAGCAGGGAAGAGCAGAACGCGACACCGTCACCAGCCAAGGGGGTCTGACTGGCAACTGTAGATGACAGGGGGTGTCCTCCCACCGGAGCAGATGCAGCTTCTTCTCAAGGTCACAGGGCATGCTGATCGTGGCATAGCACATTCTGGGACCCTGGGTGCACAAGGGGAAGGGAGGGGCCCCTTGGGACCCACCAAGAATAGGACATTCCCCCCCAGGACACACGAGGAGAAGGACCCCTGGGACACACCAGGAGCAGGGAGGGATTCCTGGGGACATACCAGGAGCAGGGATCCTTAACCCCCCACCCCTGGACACACCAGGAACAGGGACTCCCTGGACACATCAGGAGCAGAGACCTCCCCCAGGACATACCAGGAGCAAGGACCTCCCCCAGGCACACCAGGAACAGGGACCCCCCAGGACACACCAGGAGCAGGGACCTCCCCCAGGACACACCAGGAGCAAGGAGGGATTCCCGGGGACACACCAGGAGTAGGGATCCTTACCCCCAACCCCTGGACACACCAGGAGCAGGGACTCCCAGGACACACTAGGAGTACCCCCAGGCACACCAGGAACAGGGACCCCCAGGACACACCAGGAGCAGGGACCTCCCCCAGGACACACCAGGAACAGGGACCTCCCCCAGGCACACCAGGAGCAGGGACCCCCAAGACACACCAGGAACAGGGACCTCCCCCAGGCACACCAGGAGCAGGGACCCCCAGGACACACCAGGAGCAGGGATCCTCCCCCGGGACATACTAGGAGCAGGGACCCCCTGGACACACCAGGAGCAGGTATCCTCCCCCGGTACACACCAGGAGCAGGGACCCATAGGACACACCAGGAACAGGGACCCCCAGGCACACCAGGAGCAGGGATCCTCCCCCGGGACACAACAGGAGCAGGGACCCCCGGGACACATCAGGGGCAGTGAGGCCCAGGACACACTAGAGGCCGGGGCTGACGTGGCAGAGTCGATGCTGGTACACTGTGGCTGTAAGTGCACAGAAACAAACTGTGACAGCTCCACAAGGGACGTCCCAGACCAGCCAGGCTGCAGAGGGAGCCGTGCACACAGACCCACTGAGAGCAAATGGCAGAGTCAACATGGCTTCTCTGAGCCCGAAGCAACACTCATCATCTGTTACTTAGGACTTCTCCATGTCATAGGATATTAATCATTTTATTCTTTCCAATTCACTAAAAAAAGTAGATGCTTCCATTCATCAGCAATTCTATAAAAACTTCCTGCTCAGTTTATTTACCCAATCTTTAAGTGTTTCCCAGGAAACTTGGCTCCCATAAGTCACTAAGACACAAGCATCCTTAAGCCGAGAAGGACCTTCCTTCAGGCTGGAATGGTCCAGGACTCCTTCAGGGACCTGCCGCACCCGCCCCCCACCCCGCCCTGCCAGGAAGAGCATTTGTGTTTCTAGTGTCAGAGAGAAGTCAGAGCAGCTCTGAATATCAGTGTCAAACAGAGTGTACACCTAGTGGGGTTTTGGTCTCCTTAGAGACTTTCTTAAGTTCAGCAGTTATAACACAGAGATGACTATAATTTTCCAAGTGCTGCGCTTGAGGCTGGAAATCTTACATGATTTTCCACAAAGGAAGCCAAGAAGCAACCAAAGTCACTGGCGAGTGAAGGCCCGTGAACAGTGACAACTAACAGAGTCAGGGGGAACACACACCTGTGCACTCACTGAGCCCAGATACAGCAAACACACATGGGACAGGACACGAGTGTGTGTCACACACTGGCTCTTCTGTCTACAAACAGCTGACTGAGGCTAGTAGCTGCCTTGAGTGAGTTACTGTGGGTTACTTGAAACATAAGCCCCAGTCAACTGTTCCCTCTTTTCATCACTCTGGAGACTGGCTGTCTTCTGCAATACATTTGTGCAAACCAAGGCACTTTCCTTACATCGTCTATAGCACTCTAATCACACCGTGAAGACAGTGTGAATTCACAGACATGTGGGAGGGGTGCAGGACAGCCCACGGAAGACACACAGTGAAGATTAACGTGGACGGAAATCAGTCTCTCCAGCTCAGGCCCCCGAAACACAGCAGCCTCTGCTGGGAGCGGCGTGTGGCCTGGTGTGAGCAGGACTGGGATTGAAGCACAGAGGACTCCATCCCCAGAAAGGCCAGTGGGGTGCGGGCTGGAGACCACGGGGCTGACACTTCTGTGAGCCCTGCATCACTCCAGCCACAGCTCCAGGCGCTGCATCTAAGCCACTTTCTCCACCTCACACATGAGAACACTAAGGCTGAGTCCAGCTGTCGTGTGGCACAGAGCAGGTAGGGCTCCTGGTGGGCCAAGAGACTCTTTCCAAATCCTCCTTTCACTCTGATTTTTACATATTGCATTTGTTGATCTCAAAGAATGATGTGAGTGGACAAGTGGAAATATTTAAGGCACATTTTATGGTGTCATAAAATTTTCCCTGTTTATAAGCTATATTTCTCAGCTTAAAAAGGCCACATTTTTTAACATAAATCAGTGAATTATTTCCTCAAAAAGTCGTGTCTCAATGTCTGAGCAACTGGACAGGAGGCTATTATTACCTGTGACACCAAGACACCAAATATTTACGCAGCAGCCAAAGCACGTCTTATATCATCTCCAGGGCAACTTCTATTTATAAGCATCTTTTCAAATATCTTTTGAAGCTAATCTAAATGCACAATGTTACATTCACTTGTTAGTATCTTTTTTGAAATATGACTGAGCTTGCTGAAAAAAAATGAATCACAAGGCACTTTTTAAAAAAAGAAATGTATCAACTGTTTTTCCAATAATGAATACTGGGACCGACCATTCATACAGCAGATATGAAGATATTTTAACTAAAAATAGTTTTTTCATCTGCTTACATTCTTATTCCACCATGGAGACTGTTCAGAAGGTGATCAATGGAATCTGTGACGTGAATGCCAGTTCTCATCATTAAATGCACGTGGAAACTACCTAATCTGGGAGCATTTGTGCTGCACAGAGTGGTGTTGAATTTCGGCCAAACATCAAAAGTAACTAACGCAGCTTGTGGATTGAGGAGCCCTGGGAATCTGGTGCAGAGAGATGGGGAGGCAAACAGAGGCAGCGGGCAGCGTGTGCGGTCATGGGTAGGGAGCGGTGGGGCAGCTCCAAGGGAGAAGAGCAGTCACAGGAGTGAGTCACGCTGACCTCATGACGTGAGCTGGAGATCTCTGTTCACACCCACAACACCGTTTTATCTTGGACTGAATCTGAGGTCTTTGACCTGATGCTGGAGCGGCACCGAGATGGATAGGCCCGCATCCTCTTGAGTGTTCCTTCTCCTGTGGGCCTCCGTGATGTGTTAGGATCATTTTATCAGGTCTCTTTGAAGCAATTTAGAAAACCTCTACTGAAAACACAAGCCTCTGAGGGCTGCTTAAGTGCNTTGGCTCCCATAAGTCACTAAGACACAAGCATCCTTAAGCCGAGAAGGACCTTCCTTCAGGCTGGAATGGTCCAGGACTCCTTCAGGGACCTGCCGCACCCGCCCCCCACCCCGCCCTGCCAGGAAGAGCATTTGTGTTTTTAGTGTCAGAGAGAAGTCAGAGCAGCTCTGAATATCAGTGTCAAACAGAGTGTACACCTAGTGGGGTTTTGGTCTCCTTAGAGACTTTCTTAAGTTCAGCAGTTATAACACAGAGATGACTATAATTTTCCAAGTGCTGCGCTTGAGGCTGGAAATCTTACATGATTTTCCACAAAGGAAGCCAAGAAGCAACCAAAGTCACTGGCGAGTGAAGGCCCGTGAACAGTGACAACTAACAGAGTCAGGGGGAACACACACCTGTGCACTCACTGAGCCCAGACACAGCAAACACACATGGGACAGGACACGAGTGTGTGTCACACACTGGCTCTTCTGTCTACAAACAGCTGACTGAGGCTAGTAGCTGCCTTGAGTGAGTTACTGTGGGTTACTTGAAACATAAGCCCCAGTCAACTGTTCCCTCTTTTCATCACTCTGGAGACTGGCTGTCTTCTGCAATACATTTGTGCAAACCAAGGCACTTTCCTTACATCGTCTATAGCACTCTAATCACACCGTGAAGACAGTGTGAATTCACAGACATGTGGGAGGGGTGCAGGACAGCCCACGGAAGACACACAGTGAAGATTAACGTGGACGGAAATCAGTCTCTCCAGCTCAGGCCCCCGAAACACAGCAGCCTCTGCTGGGAGCGGCGTGTGGCCTGGTGTGAGCAGGACTGGGATTGAAGCACAGAGGACTCCATCCCCAGAAAGGCCAGTGGGGTGCGGGCTGGAGACCACGGGGCTGACACTTCTGTGAGCCCTGCATCACTCCAGCCACAGCTCCAGGCGCTGCATCTAAGCCACTTTCTCCACCTCACACATGAGAACACTAAGGCTGAGTCCAGCTGTCGTGTGGCACAGAGCAGGTAGGGCTCCTGGTGGGCCAAGAGACTCTTTCCAAATCCTCCTTTCACTCTGATTTTTACATATTGCATTTGTTGATCTCAAAGAATGATGTGAGTGGACAAGTGGAAATATTTAAGGCACATTTTATGGTGTCATAAAATTTTCCCTGTTTATAAGCTATATTTCTCAGCTTAAAAAGGCCACATTTTTTAACATAAATCAGTGAATTATTTCCTCAAAAAGTCGTGTCTCAATGTCTGAGCAACTGGACAGGAGGCTATTATTACCTGTGACACCAAGACACCAAATATTTACGCAGCAGCCAAAGCACGTCTTATATCATCTCCAGGGCAACTTCTATTTATAAGCATCTTTTCAAATATCTTTTGAAGCTAATCTAAATGCACAATGTTACATTCACTTGTTAGTATCTTTTTTGAAATATGACTGAGCTTGCTGAAAAAAAATGAATCACAAGGCACTTTTTAAAAAAAGAAATGTATCAACTGTTTTTCCAATAATGAATACTGGGACTGACCATTCATACAGCAGATATGAAGATGCTTTAACTAAAAATAGTTTTTTCATCTGCTTACATTGTTTTTCCAATAATGAATACTGGGACCGACCATTCATACAGCAGATATGAAGATATTTTAACTAAAAATAGTTTTTTCATCTGCTTACATTCTTATTCCACCATGGAGACTGTTCAGAAGGTGATCAATGGAATCTGTGACGTGAATGCCAGTTCTCATCATTAAATGCACGTGGAAACTACCTAATCTGGGAGCATTTGTGCTGCACAGAGTGGTGTTGAATTTCGGCCAAACATCAAAAGTAACTAACGCAGCTTGTGGATTGAGGAGCCCTGGGAATCTGGTGCAGAGAGATGGGGAGGCAAACAGAGGCAGCGGGCAGCGTGTGCGGTCATGGGTAGGGAGCGGTGGGGCAGCTCCAAGGGAGAAGAGCAGTCACAGGAGTGAGTCACGCTGACCTCATGACGTGAGCTGGAGATCTCTGTTCACACCCACAACACCGTTTTATCTTGGACTGAATCTGAGGTCTTTGACCTGATGCTGGAGCGGCACCGAGATGGATAGGCCCGCATCCTCTTGAGTGTTCCTTCTCCTGTGGGCCTCCATGATGTGTTAGGATCATTTTATCAGGTCTCTTTGAAGCAATTTAGAAAACCTCTACTGAAAACACAAGCCTCTGAGGGCTGCTTAAGTGCTCATTAGCATTTGTTATAGAAACTGGGACACTCAGCTACTTGAAAAGGTCCTGGAGTTCAGTGCACGTAGTCTGACTTTGCTGCTGGCCCAGCAACTGGGCGATAGTGATTTTGAAACAAGTTTTCCCATTAATAAGCCACAAACTTATTATAGAAAATTAGTGTTAGATGGCACAGTGCCTCAGTTTAGGAAGGTGAAATTCTGGAGATGGATGGATGGTGAGAGCTGCACACCAATGTGAGTGTGTTTAGTGCCACAGAGCTGTACGGTTAAACTCGGTCAGAACAGCATGTTTTATATTGTGTGACTTTTACCATAATAGAAAAACATAAAGAAGAAAGGAGCAAACACAAGAAGCTGAAGTTTCACACTGAGGGACAATCACTTTTTACTTATTACACAGCATCCATGGGTTATTTAGTGATGCTGCTGGAAACAGATGTCCAGCGTACGGCACTCCACGTGTCCACGAATGCTCTCAGCACCGCCTTGGAAGGACACGCGTGACCTAAGGAGGCTGCGTGGTTAACAGCACCCCCTTACATCAGATCTCAGTGGTTGGCAATTGTTTACGTTTTCTTTTACTTATTTCCATAGATAAAATCCTAGAATGAGAATTCTAAGTCCGCAGTGTAGGATCATTTCAAGATGCCTGTTAGGTGGCAAAGAGAATTCTTATTAAAAGAGAACTGAATATTCAATAAAAGTCTTCCCAGTTATCACTTTTACTTTGGAGAGTTAAAAAAAAAAGTGCCGAACAGTAAATTAGAAATATAACAAAGTAAAGCCAGGCATCAGGGCTGAAACAAACCGCTTTTAGCAGCCACTGAAATAATTCATCTTTTCAGAGGAGTAAAGGGAGATATATTTTATTTTAAAATAACTTGCATTTGATAAATTAAAACACATATGTTATCCCCACAGGACCGTGCTTCTCCTTGGTCAAAGGGAAGGGGCTGGGCAAATGCGGTGACAAGCGTGGAGGCAGGCGGCCCTGAGCATGGACATGCAGTCACACTCCATGCCTCGCGCCCACTAATGACAGGGACGGCGACTCCACAGTTCCTCCCAGAGCGGATCCAAGACAAGGAGACGGACCCCGAGTGTCCCCTATGTCTGCGCTGCCTTCTCCTTCGGCCAGACCCCTGGGGAAGCGGCTGTGGGAGGGGCCCCTCAGCCGGTCAGCTCTGCTCAGATGACGGGACCGACACACGGTCCTGTGCTCCGTCCACTGCTGATTTAAAGTTCCAGGGAAAACAACGCTAGGCCCAGCACCAGTCAGCCCTAGAGTGTGCTCCTGTATTTATTGGAGTGTAGTTGCTTTACAATGTTGTTAATTTCTGCTGTACAACAAGTGATTCAAATTATATCCACAAATACCTGCTTCTGTTCTTGACATCTGCTCAGCCCTGCAGTGACCTTAACCCTGCTGTGACCTTCAACACTGCTATGATCTTGGCCCCACAGGCTGCCTGGGGCGGGGGAGGGAGATGAATGACAGTGTCCACCCTGGGTGGCAGATGGGGAGGCCCATGAAGTGGGAGCAGGTACACAACTCAGCAATCAAACAACAGCTGGACCCTGAGCTTCTAAGCTGCTTAGGGCGGCGAAAGGGCAGGGAACCATCAAAGTCATGATGACAGGCAAAGTTAGGAAAAGTTAGGCTGCAAGCCGCCTCAACCCAAACCTGGCACAGAGGCCTCAGCAGGACACACAAGCGTGATGCTCAGCAGGCACACATCTTTGGAGGCTGTGAGGTCAGCACTGCTTCACTGTGTACAGGACACGGACTGACTGAAACTACATAGTTATGTAGTTATGCAGCATGATGTTGGTGCAGATACCTTTCTAATTACTACTCCATGTCAGGCAGTGTGATAAGAACTCAACACACACAATCTCACTTAAATCCAGCAACACTCTCCGAGCTGGTAACTGTTACGATGCCAACTCTGCAGAGCGCTTGGCAAGGTCATTTCTTGCCCAAGGTCGCAGAGTTGCCTCTGAGATTCCAGCCCAGGTTCCCCTACAGCTTCTGAGAGGAAAGCAGTGAATCTGCCCCCAGAAAAGGGCAGACAAACCTCTGAGCGTCATGGGGAGTCAGCTGATGCCCTCGCGACCCCACTCAGGAGCGTCTGCAGGGCGGGGAGCATGGGGTCCACATGGACCCCCCTGGCTTCGTGGCCACCCCCCGTACCCTTCTGTGCAGCCTCTCCCCCATACCCTGCGCACCCACCTCTCCCTGTATTGCCATTTTTGAGCTCAACCCTGTCTCGGTGCCCTCCCCACCGTTTCCAGTCCTGAATCCCTCCCAGTACATCCCTTTCTAACGCTGGCAGAGGGGTCTGCTTCTCTGACACAAGGAAAACCAGTGCTTGTCTGTCAACTGGAAGGACACAAATGAATCCACACTGATTCAGGGGGACCTTCTGATTTCCCTCAGTGAAATATTCCTGGGTCACCCATTCTCAAGGCAGGAGACTGAAGGGGTGGAGACCTGGCTCCAGGGAGGAAGCCTGGGGACACCTAAGCCAGCGGTGAGTGAGGGCTGAGTGAGAGACGGCTTCTGAGGCCAAGCAGCCCAGGAACCTAAGAGGAGACTCAGGCCACGGAGAGGACTCAGGGGTCACCAGGCCCTGAGTGGGCGTGTGCAGAGACATGCATTCTGGGCTCTCAGTGGGTGCTCTGCTCACCCTGCTCCTCACCTGGAGTGGAGGTGATGCCAGGTGCCGGGGACCCTTGCCCCCCACAGGCCCCATGCCTGGGACTACTCAGCACAGGATGCAATCCCAGGGCTGTGAGCTGGGGGTGGGGGCCCAGAGCTGAAGACTGCGTCCGGGGCTCCGTGGGGCTCTGAGAAAGGAGGCTGCATGCACCCCATATCCTCAGCGATGAACCAACTCAGGGTCTTGGTGAGCCCGGGAGCGCCCTGCAGGGACCACCCACCCTGGACAGGTGTCTCACCTGAGACCCAGCTGAGCCCAGACCCCAGACCCACAGAAACTGTGACACGATAGACATGTATTGTTCTCAGCCGCCAAGTCCATGCTCAATAGTTATGTAGTTATGCAGCAGTAATACTTAATACAGTATCCAAAATGCCTCGATTGTCAATCTCCCTCCAAGGTGCGTTCTTTGTATGTAGATTAGGACCCTTCTGTCTTGAGTCACAAGCTAAACACAGTTCACTCTCCTTGCTATATTCAGTTAGGACACCATCACGTGTCACAAGCTAAACACAGTTCACTCTCCTACTTGCTATATTCAGTTAGGACACCATCACGTGTACCCATCTACCTGTTCATAGGCTCAAATCAGGCCTGTCTGCACCAGCTTTGTACAATTCTGTTTAACTGGAATTGAGACGGAGAATATCCTGCAGAGTCAAGTCAATGAATGAGAGACTGTGATATCAAAAGAATCAGACTTTAAAGTTGTTTTTCAAAGGACTTTTGAAACCATGAAATTCTAGTGTAAAATTGCTACAGTCTGACTATCAAGCCACAGGACTTATACCTCTCACCAGTAACTGCATACAGCCACCAATCAGAAAAAATACTCTGTGTTTCAGCTTCAGGGAGATATAACTGTGTAAGTTTAAGATGTAAAACAGGACGGTTTAATATACACAGACTGTAAAACGACTGCTGCGGCAGGTTAGTTAACACCAGCACCCCCCCACGCAATCACACTGCTGTGTGCGCACTGCATCTTTATCCATTCATCCACAGATGGAAGGTAGGTCGTTTCCATGTCCTAGCTGTTGTGAACAGTGCTGCAATGAACATGGGGACACGGCTATCTCTTTGAGACAGTGATTTAAGTTTCTTTGGATAAATACACAGGAGTGGAATTTCTGGATAATATGGCAGCTTTAATTTTTCTGAGGAAACTCCAAGCAATTTTCCGTAACGGCTGCATCAATTTACATTCCCACAGACAGTGAACAAGGATTCCCTTTTTTCCATCCTCACCAATATTTGTGATTTGTGTTCTTTTTGATGATGGCCATCTGACAGGTGTGGTTTTGATTTTCATTTCCCTGATGATTAGTGATGTTGAGCATCTTTTCATGTACTCATCGGCTATCTTAATATAGTCTTTGAAACAAAAAATGTCTATTCAGATTCTCTGCCCATTTTAATTCAAATTTTTTCTATTGAGTATATGAGTTCCTTATATATTTAGATATTAACCCCTTATCAAATATAAAGCTTGCAAGTTTTTCTTCTCATTCACTAGGCTGCCTTTTCATTTTGTTCAGTTTCATCTGCTGCACAGAGCTTCTTAGTTTGATGTCATCCCACATGTCTATTTTTGTTTTTGTTGCTTGTTTTGTTCTTGTTTTACAAATTTATGCAGTTAAACTCTCTTCCCTGGGGTGAATAAAGTTCATTTCCTCCCAGTTATTTTTAATTTTCTATATATTCCTTCTCCCAGTCTGAACTGGATGAAGTCACTTCTGTTAACAGTCATGGGTTTATCAGCATGAAGAACACTTTTGCATCAATGTCTTCATCTCTGAGAGACCGAGCAACGCTCATAGTTTAATCAAAGGAACAGTGAAGCACTTGTATGACTTAAAGCCTCTCATTGCCAAAGGTATCTTCACCATACAGTTCATTCACTAAACATAACCGCACATGCATCCAATATAAAAATAGGACAGTGTCATCCCTGGCAGAGGATAGAGACAGGGCATTTATTGTCTGTTACTGTCAGCACCAGTAAACAAAATGGGGCTAATTTTTTAAGCTGGCGTAAGGATACCCCACTCCAGTACTCTTGTCTGGAGAATCCCATGGATGGAGGAGCCTGGTAGGCTGCAGACCATGGGGTCACTAAGAGTCAGACATGACTGAGCTACTTCACTTTCGCTTTTCACTTTCCTGCATTGGAGAAGGAAATGGCAACCCACTCCAGTGTTCTTGCCTGGAGAATCCCAGGGATGGGAGAGCCTAGTGAGCTGCCGTCTATGGGGTCGCACAGAGTCAGACACAACTGAAGCGACTTAGCAGCAGCAGCAAGGATATCATTGTACTGAAATTCATCTGCTCTTCCTGGCATTTATTCCTGCAGCTTACAGTAAGAAAAGAAATCAAATGCTGACCATGTTCAAGATGAAGTGAGAGATGCGGAGGGTGGAGCCTCGGAGTTNGACACCATCACGTGTACCCATCTACCTGTTCATAGGCTCAAATCAGGCCTGTCTGCACCAGCTTTGTACAATTCTGTTTAACTGGAATTGAGACGGAGAATATCCTGCAGAGTCAAGTCAATGAATGAGAGACTGTGATATCAAAAGAATCAGACTTTAAAGTTGTTTTTCAAAGGACTTTTGAAACCATGAAATTCTAGTGTAAAATTGCTACAGTCTGACTATCAAGCCACAGGACTTATACCTCTCACCAGTAACTGCATACAGCCACCAATCAGAAAAAATACTCTGTGTTTCAGCTTCAGGGAGATATAACTGTGTAAGTTTAAGATGTAAAACAGGACGGTTTAATATACACAGACTGTAAAACGACTGCTGCGGCAGGTTAGTTAACACCAGCACCCCCCCACGCAATCACACTGCTGTGTGCGCACTGCATCTTTATCCATTCATCCACAGATGGAAGGTAGGTCGTTTCCATGTCCTAGCTGTTGTGAACAGTGCTGCAATGAACATGGGGACACGGCTATCTCTTTGAGACAGTGATTTAAGTTTCTTTGGATAAATACACAGGAGTGGAATTTCTGGATAATATGGCAGCTTTAATTTTTCTGAGGAAACTCCAAGCAATTTTCCGTAACGGCTGCATCAATTTACATTCCCACAGACAGTGAACAAGGATTCCCTTTTTTCCATCCTCACCAATATTTGTGATTTGTGTTCTTTTTGATGATGGCCATCTGACAGGTGTGGTTTTGATTTTCATTTCCCTGATGATTAGTGATGTTGAGCATCTTTTCATGTACTCATCGGCTATCTTAATATAGTCTTTGAAACAAAAAATGTCTATTCAGATTCTCTGCCCATTTTAATTCAAATTTTTTCTATTGAGTATATGAGTTCCTTATATATTTAGATATTAACCCCTTATCAAATATAAAGCTTGCAAGTTTTTCTTCTCATTCACTAGGCTGCCTTTTCATTTTGTTCAGTTTCATCTGCTGCACAGAGCTTCTTAGTTTGATGTCATCCCACATGTCTATTTTTGTTTTTGTTGCTTGTTTTGTTCTTGTTTTACAAATTTATGCAGTTAAACTCTCTTCCCTGGGGTGAATAAAGTTCATTTCCTCCCAGTTATTTTTAATTTTCTATATATTCCTTCTCCCAGTCTGAACTGGATGAAGTCACTTCTGTTAACAGTCATGGGTTTATCAGCATGAAGAACACTTTTGCATCAATGTCTTCATCTCTGAGAGACCGAGCAACGCTCATAGTTTAATCAAAGGAACAGTGAAGCACTTGTATGACTTAAAGCCTCTCATTGCCAAAGGTATCTTCACCATACAGTTCATTCACTAAACATAACCGCACATGCATCCAATATAAAAATAGGACAGTGTCATCCCTGGCAGAGGATAGAGACAGGGCATTTATTGTCTGTTACTGTCAGCACCAGTAAACAAAATGGGGCTAATTTTTTAAGCTGGCGTAAGGATACCCCACTCCAGTACTCTTGTCTGGAGAATCCCATGGATGGAGGAGCCTGGTAGGCTGCAGACCATGGGGTCACTAAGAGTCAGACATGACTGAGCTACTTCACTTTCGCTTTTCACTTTCCTGCATTGGAGAAGGAAATGGCAACCCACTCCAGTGTTCTTGCCTGGAGAATCCCAGGGATGGGAGAGCCTAGTGAGCTGCCGTCTATGGGGTCGCACAGAGTCAGACACAACTGAAGCGACTTAGCAGCAGCAGCAAGGATATCATTGTACTGAAATTCATCTGCTCTTCCTGGCATTTATTCCTGCAGCTTACAGTAAGAAAAGAAATCAAATGCTGACCATGTTCAAGATGAAGTGAGAGATGCGGAGGGTGGAGCCTCGGAGTTCAGCTCCCCAGAGCCCAGGGTTGTCGCTCATCACCATCTTACAAGGATCTTACAAGGTGTATGGATTTCCTTTTCACTGTTGTATGTGAACAACCTGGAGACTCGTTGCTTGTCCGGGGTAAGCCAGGTCTTTAGGGCAGAGATAGAGCCAGACAGCCCTTCTCCAGGCGAGCAGCCCCCGAGCACAAGCCCTGTTAGTTGAGCTAGCATGGTATCTATTGGAATAAATGGAAAAGAGAACAACGACATCTCCTGAAAGCTGGAATGGTAAGAGACCACAAACCAGGCTGACTAAGCCCAGTCATGGGTTTGTCCAGAATGCAGCTTGATGACTCCCACCCCTACAACCTCCCCACCCTGACACGTGGTCCAGAACTGCCTTAAATTAACTGAGATTCAGGAAACGTTTTCCTTTTTGAGTGTTCCTACCCATGGACGTGATTATTTAACTTTGCTGGTACAGTGTTTGCTCCAGCAGCCTGAGGAGGCAGAGAACACCGTGTGTGAGCTCAGAGAGAACCAAGGCTAGGAGCAGACAGACCGCTTCCACGGCTGTGATGTGACCTGGTGATTGAGTCCAGCGTGCTCTGCCTCAAGCTCAGCCAGGGCTGTGCCCACCTTGAGGGCTGCATGCAGTACGAAAAGCAATTGAGCGCTGACCGTGTTCAAGATGAAGCGAGCGACGCGGAGGGTGGCGCCTCGGAGCTCAGCTCCCCAGAGCCCAGGGTTGTCGCTCATCACCATCGGGTGTGATGGTGTGCATCATGTGTGCACCATCGTGGTGCACACCCAGACACCCTTCACCACCAAGTTCACGACTCACCTCCTCACGATCCTTTTCTATAATCCACCTGCTGCCTGGCCAAATGGGCTGTTCACTTCTGAACACCATACATCTCCCCAGTACATACTTATTTACTAAGACGTACCTCTTGATACATGTAGGTCTCCCTGCACCTCTCTACTCTCTTCCTCCCTACATCCTGAGCACGTGCTCTGCAGCCTCATAAAAGCAGGCTGCCTAGGTATCGTGAATGAAGAATAATAAATATCAGACCTTCCATACTCGCAAGGCTCTGCCCTCCCCTTTGGGGAGCGAAAGAAGCCTGTGTTACAAATCATTTCTGTGTCGCAGAATTCATTATGGAGGGAACCACATTTGAATTAACAATTGTATTTCTAGGATTTCTAGAATTTACCCTTAGGAAACAATCTTGAATGAGCATACAGATAAAGCTATGAATATATTCATGAAGGCAAAATTTATTTTAGTACAAAGATTAGAAACAGCTTAAATTTCCAATGAAAGGGGTTTAATCCAATAAATCACAGTGGACCAATACAATGCAATAATATGGAGCCACTAAAAATGGTATTTAGAAGCATATTTAATGCTATGGAATCGCATTCACAATTCACAGGCAAGAGAAAAAAACAAATCATGAGGAAGGATGTAATTTGAGTCAATAAGCAAATACATCTATTCCATACCTAGGACAGCCTCAAACACTGCTGTGAAGTGAAGAGCCATAAAATGAACACTTAATTATATTCATTTTAATGAGAGAATTATAACGTCTCCTTTCTCCTTCCAACCCAAGATACACAAATAACTTTCACTGATAGAAAAATCTATCAGTTAAGCAATGTAATCTAGTTTATGTGTGTCGTCCACAGTACAGTTAAAGTAAACCAGCCAGACTGGCTTGTTATGCTTCAGAGTAGGGATGTGGGGGGCTCCCTTGGAAGACGATGGAAAGTCAGACACACAACCCAGGGCTCCTACTCAAGCAAGCACTTGCACTCACTGAGCTACAGCAGTGAAAGCACGTCAGGCCAAAAGGCAGAGTGAGCTGTGCCATCAGCAAGCAGCAAGCAAGGCGAGGGCCACGGGTGAGGGCCTCAGCACCCCCCTCCACGGGCACCCCCCATAGCCAGTGCGAGGGCTCAGGCACGCCTGGCAGAAAGGGCGCTCTCTGCCTGCACTGTCCTTGCTGCTGTTTTGTGGTGGTTCTCTTTCCTCATAAGATCAAAATCAAATAATCCTAAAAATGAAGAAAAATTTACATGTGGAAAACTTGAATTAATAAAGGCTTCAGAAAGAGTAATATTGATTTTTTTAATGAAAAGCATACTTGATTTTAGTGCTAATTGTTTATATGGAATTTCACGTGCGTTTCTCTTTTTGTTTAGAGGGTGAAAAGTTCCAGAGGCCCTGCATGGCCATTTTCTATTTCAAGCCTGGTAAGAGAAGCTTCTGCTGCTGTGTGGACATGCAGGTGTGAGGGGGCAAGGCAACCAGGCCACAGGACCCAGTGCTCGGAGGAGCTTCAGCTGCGGGCGGACTAAACAGCAGTGACCGGATGAAGCTGCCACTGTCCTGCTTCAGCGCAGGGTCCAGGGCGACTCAGGAATGTGATTTATGGAATACTCCTTTGGCACACAGGGTACAAATCTATCATCGTGTCTTCCTTCTTTATTCCAAATTCTCTGCCACAAGCTAGATAGCTCAGGAATCAGTGCTGCTGCTCTGCCTACCCAAGCTGCATTTACTCAACGGCAACCCAGGGGCAGAGACCACATGACCTTCTAAGACTTCTTCCTCATCCTTCATCTTATGATCAGATTATACACATAAAACAAGAGATGCTCTGTGTCACTGCTCAGGAAGACAGCAGACCCCAGTGCGGGTCAGGCGGCCCTGAACTCAGTCCGAGGCTCTCAGGGATCATGTGTGCCTGGGCTGGCAACTTCACTGCTGCACTTCTGATGGTCAGTAGGAATAATCAGAGAAGAAACGTGGAGAGCCGTGAAATGCTGAACCCAAGGCAGAGAGCAGCAAGCGCGCAGCCGTGCCTGCTATGGGAGGCACTGCTGTTTCGGGAAGGACCATGAAGAGTATTTAATAAAAGCTCCCCAATGAAGAAATTAGACAAGTATGAAGCATAGTTAAGTCAGTAAATTAAGAGCAAGGGGATTTCTTCTCTCCTCTTACTAGTATGAATGTTAGGTATGTAATTCTTAGGTTTAATTGAGCTGGATTACCGTTAAAACAAAAAATAGATAAATTAAAAAAATTACCTCAGAAAGTGAACCCAAAGTCACTCATCTTATGTTTCTATGTCAGTGACCTGTGGTTATATTCATGTGTGTGTGTGTTCATTCCAGCACATTGACATGTGGGGAGAGAAGCACTACTATTTTAAATAATTTTGTCTCTTATATACATTACAGTGTTTTAAAAATGGATTTTCCATGTAAGAAAAATCTGACAAATTCAAATTAAGAAGTGATAGACAATGACGTTAGGCTGAGACATCATAGCATTCTAAATGATTTTTATCATAAAGCTGTTATTTAGATTGAGAAGACTTTCAATGAAAAATGGTTATAGAATGACGCAGGTTTTGAAATGATTTCAAAATCAGGAGGAATATTAATGAGTATATAGCCAGCTGCCCAGAGTCAAACAGCTCTCTGTAGGCACTAAACTACAGAAAATTCATTTAAAGTTTCCCATTTGGAATTATACATCAATGCCATTCTTGCCGCACTCTTTGAACAGAATCCCATTTTCCTCACTGGGAATTCTACAAGTTATCTTAATTTAACATGCAGTATATATTCCAGTTCGTTAAAAACAGCTTCTGAGTTGAGGAATTCATATTGGCTAGAGAATTTGGAATAAATTCAAATTCAAACTGATGTTTTCATGTAGTAAACTGCCCGGGCTTCTGGGAGCCAGGTGGCCTTCTGGGAAAGACGGGCAGTTTGTGCACATCAGCAGGCTGCAAGCCTGACCCCCAACCAGGTGTCCACCCAGTCTAGCCAGCCCCCACCCTCCTGCTCACCCCTAGCCCTGCGCTCCCAGGCACGCTGTACCAGGAGTGGAGGGCCAGTGGAGAGCAGACTCCCTCAGTGTCGCAATGGGAGCTGTGAGCCCAATGGGCAACCTCCTGGATCCCGATCTTCTGGAGACACTGGGGTAGGGGGGGTGCCTATGTCCTGGAGCCTGTACGTGGCAGGTGGGTGTTTCCTGCCTGGCCAGCGACGTGGCTCCAGGGGTCAGGGTGAGTATTCATGGTCCAGGTGAAGGCCTGTCTACAAACTGACAACCACATCCAGACAAACAAAACTCACTCTCAGCAGCCATCTGGCAGTACAGTTTCTCCATCTTATTGCAGATGTTGGCCCTGAGTAGGGGTTCAGGAGCGGGCAGGACCAAGGTTAGTTTCCAGGGGTCAAGTGGATTTCGTCGGAGATCTGAGGTGGAGATGGGAGCACAAAGTGTTGAAATGTTAACAGACTGTGGGTCTTCCTTCCAGGCTCCCAAGCTCACGGCTCTTTTCACCGTTTTGTGGTCATGAATCTCTAGGAGAAATTGATGAAGACTATGTCCTTCTGCCCCGAAGCAGACACAGATGCCCAAAGTTCTGCACATGGTTGCAGAACCTTTGTGCATCTTTGGCTCATGGGCCCCCTAAAGAGCTGTATGAAAAGCCTGCAGCTTGATACAGAAAGCTGCTCGAACCTTCTGTCTTATGGAGCCTTCAAACCCGAACACCATGGTCCCCAGGCCTTTGTCCCCTTTCAGGGTCCAGCTCACCACTGGTCTCAGATGCTGTCCCCAAGTCCATTGCTGGACATTTGAATATTCCTCCCACAGCTGAAACGGTTTGTTGCTTCTCTGGCACCATTGTAATGGAAAGTGACAAAAGTTATGGCATTTACATGAGTGCGTGCCTTTCTTTCCAATAGATGGCATTTGTCCCCTAGCTGATGTCCTCATACATCACAGACCCTCTAAATGCACCAATTCACAGGCGTGGCCTGGACCCCAGACCTGAAACAAGTGCTGATTGTAGAGACAGTGGTTCAAATTCAATTATCTCACATTTTACCTAAAATGATGATATTCTAATTACTTCTTAAATCTGATTACATAACTTTCTTGTTTTTGCTTCACAATACCTAAGTAACTGTTTAAGGATTTGAGAAAAAGGAGCATATTGAAATGCTCTAATGATATTGTTCAAAACCAATAGAAGGTGGGCCTATTAAAGGATTGATACCAGGTCAACGTCCTACATTTAAGCCCATCAGCCTGCTCAGTCGTCATGTGGCATCTGCATCAGAGCTGAGCCCCACCTCAGTGTGGTGCCTCTGTGCAGAGCCCACTTGGGGTGTACTGCAAAGACACCCCCCAGCTAATCACTCCTAGGAAGACCCAAGTGGAAATTTATTTTACTGAGGGTCACTGAGCATTTTTCAGAAGCAGCCACCACAGCCTACACCTCTCCCAGCCTGGGCCCCTCCCGGACCAAAAGCCAAGGATGTTGAGGTCTGGAGGACTGAGGGAAGAGCCATTTGGGTGCTGATTCTTCCCTGCTTTCCTCTTGCTTGAGAGCGTCAGGACAGAGGTTGGGAACCCCTCTGGTGCAGGCACCTGAGGAATCTGCTGGTGATGCGACAGTGAGGGATCCTGCCTAAGCCCACAGGCATCTGCCGCCCTGCACAGGTGCTGACTCAGGTGCTGACCAGGCATCATGGGGCGGGACGGGTCCCTCTGACTGGCTCTCTCTTCTGTCAAGGAAGGGAAACTGTTCTGGTGGACAGAAGTGGAAGGTTTCTATAGCTACCTTTTACAAGGGTCCTAAGATGTAAAAAATTAAATAGAAAGATTCTCTCTCATCCTCTATTCTCTCCTTACCCTGAGCAGCCTCTCTACCTTAAGAGCCAAATTTTACCTGATGCAAAGAGCTGACTCATTGGAAAAGACCTTGATGCTGAGAAAGACTGAGGGCAGGAGGAGAAGGGGATGACAGAGGATGAGATGGTTGGATGGCATCATCGACTCAATGGACATGGGTCTGGGTGGACTCTGGGAGTTGGTGATGGACAGGGAGGCCTGGCGTGCCTCATGGGGTCACAAAGAGTCGGACACGACTGAGAGACTGAACTGAACTGGGAGCAGTAAAATTGTTTACTACAATTGTAGTAAAATTATTTTACTATGCCTGTTTCATCATCATCACTGTTACAGCCATAACATAAATACAGTTTATTTATAACTACTTATTACAATGGCCATTTTGTCAGTGTTTCGTTAGATGCGCAGCTATCTCCCCAACCTGTATTGCCCCAGTACCTAGAACGACACCTGACAACTAGACACAGAATAAAAACGCAGAAATGGAATAATCAACAACTGTGTAAAAAACTAAATAAAACAGATACACATGTAACTGAGTCCCTACACAAGCCAGGCACTATGCTAGCCACTACAATCTTAAAATTGCCTTCAAACGTAGATACTGTTCTACCCATTTTGCAGATGAAGGTTTTGGCCTCAGTGAAGTTACAAAATTTGTTCAAGGTCTACAGGTTCTAATGGGAGAAAGCTGGATTTGTTTCAAAACCAGTTTAGTCCTAATCTTGTATTCCTAATTTATACTCTTTCCCCTCTTTTCACATATTTTTATTTTGTACATTTATCATTAATTTATTAATTAGCCTGGCAATAGTCTGCCTAAATTGCCATCGGTTTCATAAAGAGGTAGAGGATTTATGAACTTGAACAACAGAAAGTGGGTCAGCCCTAGTCACAGTTATGAACAATTTGTTACCATCTGCCTTTGTCACCACACATCTCACAGTAAGACACTGGGTTTCACCAAACTGAAGGTCAATGATGTGTAACATCATGAAAACCAATCTGATGTCCATGCAGAGTATCTAGAAAATAGAACGAGACATTAGAAGCTAAGAGCTCTCTCTGTAGACTTGTGTGTCTGTGTGTGTAGACACACAACTGGGAAACGCTTCAGCTGTGAACAGCAGGTCCACAGGGTCAGCTTCTCATGAAAGTTCACGTTTCCATCAACAGGAAGAAGCTGGACCACCAGCCCCTGATTCCTAGCCCCACTCTCCTGTCAAGTGAGTAACTTTGGATATAAGGCAAGAGCCAAAAAAGGCATGTATTTCAACACCTATTTTTAAGGGCAGAGCCAACGATTTTGTATCCTATTAGTTAATGAAGTTCAGATGATCAGTAGTCACATCCATCAAAGGCTCTCCCTCACCCACCGTGTATCCTACTTTTCTTTCCATTTCTCATCTCAGAGAAACATGTTTCAGCACGCTCCTGACTACTCCTCTCATTACACGTGGTTGAGCATCTCTGACACTCCTGATCCTGCTCAGGCTACACAGCCCCTACCTGCACGTCATTTCCCGAGTTGGTGAGACGAGGCCACTCATCGTTTAGGAAACAAAACCACCCATGGTCCACAGGCAAGGCGGGGGGTGGGGAGCGTTCATGGTCAATAGAGAGCAGAGCTGAAGGGAGGACAGTGTGTCTACAGTGGGAAGGGAGGGGCCTTTCCAAGAGGGAAACATGGGAAAGAGAAGTGGAAGAAATCTACCTGTAGCGTGCCCGAGGGCCAGGCCTTTCCTGAGAACGCTTGCCAGGAAAGCAGTCACCTCCACGCATGTTCTCTCACAGGACCCCTCAGGGATCCCATGAAGGGAGAACCACTGTTGGTTCAACATTTTTAGGGTAATGAGTCAGACATCTAGTTTGCTTTCTCGGTTCCAAGACCACTGGGTCTGTCTGTGACACCACAGCAACTGTTCTCTTTTTAAAAGCACTTGCAAGCATTTTGCTAACTTGTAAGTCCACAGCCTGAGTTCTGGGTCATTGGATCACAAGATTGGCTGGGGAAGAACACAGAAATTCTATGTTAGAAAGTTTACCTCCAAGGTCATTCTACACTGATAGATACTGGGAAGACTCTATAACTTGTTATTCGTAACACTGGTAATGAGATGTAACAATGAGAGATAAAAGCAAAATTATGAATATATATTATTAATAAAAAACAAAGGATTCAGCAAGAAGAGTTTCTCATCTCTGTCAGTCACTTAAAAACAAGTAACTCCTAAAACCCAGCCAAACTGTAAACACAAACTTGGACAAGTACTGGAGAAAGGTCAACTGTTCGACCTTGACTTCAAGTCATATCTTCTGTGAATCGCTTATGACAGACACTGCAGACCATGATGGATAGTCTTTCCAGCATATTCTCAGAGCTCGTCTAGCTTGCAATGCCTTCCAGCTTTCCTTCCTGGCACCCAGTGCAGAGTCCTGGGACTCAGTCAGTGCTTGTGAAATGCAGGCAGGAAAAAGAAGAAAGTCCAAGAGGAAGGCAAGCATGAAGGCACAGCACAGTCACCTGAGGAGGGCAGACGGTGCGCGAGAGTGCAGGTCGCTGTCCTGGAGCCCCAGAGGCCGAGCCAAGACTCTGATTCTCTGCCAGGCCTCCTCCTCACCTCCATCCATCTGAGACATGTCTCGTGGCTGGCAGGGCCTTGCTGCTGCTCTGGGGACCCACTGGAGGAGGTGGATTCCAAGGCTGGCGGCACCAGGATGGTCAGTGAGCCCTGAGCCTACTCTGCCCGAAGGTCCAAGGCACAGAGACGCTTCCTTGTCTTTGAAAACATCTCAGCACTCAGCACCTGGATCTCAGAATGAGATTCCCAAAGGGCTCTCATGACGTTTGCTAATGTATAGTTCAAAACTCAGGCTCAGAAAATCACAGGAAAAGACGTGTAGAGTGGAGATTATGCACGCTCTGCATGGAATCATTCTCAGGGAACATAAGCATTCACGTCTCTCTTCTCTGGAGCTTGAGAAGATGGAAAGAGTTTTCTTGAGGACACTGAAATCTCATCAGAATAACCAAAAGGCAACCTAAATGGAGGGTATTTTATCCATGGATCCTGAGACGATATGACTAAGATTCAAATTTTAAAACAAAGTTCGTGCATTCCCAATGGCAATATTCTAACAGGGAAGACAAATGTCAGAGCCTGCCCTCATGTTAAATTTCTCCTTATCCATCCTTCCCAGTATTGCAGGGTGGTTTATTATGAATTACTAGGAATACCTCTGATTTGATACTTCTCAGCATTCAAGGCAGAGAAGGCAATGGCACCCCACTCCAGTACTCTTGCCTGGAGAACTCCACGGACGGAGGAGCCTGGTAGGCTGCAGTCCATGGGGTCACTAAGAGTTGGACATGACTGAGCGACTTCACTTTCACTTTTCACTTCCATGCATTGGAGAAGGAACTGGCAACCCACTCCAGTGTTCTTGCCTGGAGAATCCCAGGGACGGGGAGCCTGGTGGGCTGCCGTCTATGGGGTCGCACAGGGTCGGACACGACTAATGTGACTTAGCAGCAGCAGCATTCAAGTACATGTATTGGATGTGTGCTTTCACCTCTCATTCATGCTTCAGAAAGCAACAAACAGGCATAAGTTTACTGGCAAGAAAATAGATAGCACTTTATCTACACATAGAAAACTTGAAATCTGATATTTAAATTATCCAGTGACCAGAAACACAGAATATTTATTTATTCCTTGAGCAAAGTAACGAGGTAAAATTGTTTCAGTGCCAGCTGAATGCCTAAAACTCAGATATCGCATAATCTAAAAAAAAAAAAAGNACTCTGATTCTCTGCCAGGCCTCCTCCTCACCTCCATCCATCTGAGACATGTCTCGTGGCTGGCAGGGCCTTGCTGCTGCTCTGGGGACCCACTGGAGGAGGTGGATTCCAAGGCTGGCGGCACCAGGATGGTCAGTGAGCCCTGAGCCTACTCTGCCCGAAGGTCCAAGGCACAGAGACGCTTCCTTGTCTTTGAAAACATCTCAGCACTCAGCACCTGGATCTCAGAATGAGATTCCCAAAGGGCTCTCATGACGTTTGCTAATGTATAGTTCAAAACTCAGGCTCAGAAAATCACAGGAAAAGACGTGTAGAGTGGAGATTATGCACGCTCTGCATGGAATCATTCTCAGGGAACATAAGCATTCACGTCTCTCTTCTCTGGAGCTTGAGAAGATGGAAAGAGTTTTCTTGAGGACACTGAAATCTCATCAGAATAACCAAAAGGCAACCTAAATGGAGGGTATTTTATCCATGGATCCTGAGACGATATGACTAAGATTCAAATTTTAAAACAAAGTTCGTGCATTCCCAATGGCAATATTCTAACAGGGAAGACAAATGTCAGAGCCTGCCCTCATGTTAAATTTCTCCTTATCCATCCTTCCCAGTATTGCAGGGTGGTTTATTATGAATTACTAGGAATACCTCTGATTTGATACTTCTCAGCATTCAAGGCAGAGAAGGCAATGGCACCCCACTCCAGTACTCTTGCCTGGAGAACTCCACGGACGGAGGAGCCTGGTAGGCTGCAGTCCATGGGGTCACTAAGAGTTGGACATGACTGAGCGACTTCACTTTCACTTTTCACTTCCATGCATTGGAGAAGGAACTGGCAACCCACTCCAGTGTTCTTGCCTGGAGAATCCCAGGGACGGGGAGCCTGGTGGGCTGCCGTCTATGGGGTCGCACAGGGTCGGACACGACTAATGTGACTTAGCAGCAGCAGCATTCAAGTACATGTATTGGATGTGTGCTTTCACCTCTCATTCATGCTTCAGAAAGCAACAAACAGGCATAAGTTTACTGGCAAGAAAATAGATAGCACTTTATCTACACATAGAAAACTTGAAATCTGATATTTAAATTATCCAGTGACCAGAAACACAGAATATTTATTTATTCCTTGAGCAAAGTAACGAGGTAAAATTGTTTCAGTGCCAGCTGAATGCCTAAAACTCAGATATCGCATAATCTAAAAAAAAAAAAAGAAAGAAATTTGCATATTAGGGTTCATTTGTGCATTTTATATCATTCTGCATAAATGCATAATTGTGACAGTCTCAGACACCAGATGGTGTGTACAATTCATATCCATCTTCACTCTGTTCTATTACATGTAATGGCTGTGGCTTCACCTCTGAGTCAAAGCATAGCTTATACAACTACTTTGGTCAACAATAAGACCAGACATCCTAACAGTCAGGAACATGGGCTTGTGGGGGGCAGAGATGAAGCGACAGGGCTCCCGTGCTCAAAGCGCCAGCAGACCAGCGCTCAGCTCCAAGTCTGACACACACTGAGCTACAGCAGGAACCCCGAGAGGAAGGAGGAGGCAAGGAAGGCTGAGGGGAAGCACAACAGGGCACACGCAGAGGCGCAGAGCGTGAGTGTCTGTAGGTGACGGAGAGCACCAGCAGGGAGACGGAGCACCAGCTAGTCCCGGAAGGCTTTTCTGGACTTTTCTACATTTAATACAAATATATTGCAAGTCTCATTTCTCTGCACACATGAAACTAAGCTCCACTGAGATAATAAATGCCAGCCAGTCCTGTGTGTCCCATGATCTCCCTCAATCCTCATCTCTCACACACACACAGAGCCCCCACCAGCCCTTCTGCAGCCTGTCTGTGCACTCCTGCAGTTCTGTGTTAGGAAGTAGGACCAGAATCCAGAGGGTCCATGTGTTAACTCACGGCCCCAGGGAGGGCAGGCAGAGATGCTCTGCTGAGAGAGTGTGGTCCAAGGAATGTCTGCTCCTCTGGAGCCAAGAGGGTCCTGGACTCCTGCAAACATTTCCAATAAAAGCTCAGATCGTTTGGGCAAGCATGTGCTGTGGTCACAGAGCCACAGCACAGAAGAACTGAGGTCAAGCAGAAGACTAAAACTTGACCTCGGCCAGAAATATCTCCCTTCAGCAAACAACAGACAGGGTTCCCAGCAGGGATGCTGGGTGCCTGGGAAATGTCCTGGATCCTCTGCTCTCCCTGGGGACCAGCTCCCTCCTGCAAGATTCTGCTCAAAAATTGAGGCGAGGGTTTCCCATTGGATTCTGGATCTGTCAGTTTCTCATTGTAATCCTTTTTTTCTTCTTGCTTCTTTTTTGCACATTTGAGTCAGTTGTACTGTTTTAGCTTCTAAGAACTGTAACTTTTTATCGTTAAATGCTTTTATTGATGTGTAAAAACACCTGAGTTGCTTTTCTCATATATTCTGCGTTATCTGAGCCCTTTAGTCTCTCCCCTCCCCACTCTTGCCTCATGTATTCTGTTATCTGAGCCTCCCCTCTCTCCTCCACCCTCTCTTCTCACGTATTCTGTGTTATCTGAGCCTCTCCACCCATCCACCCTCTCTCGCCTCTTCTGGTGAGATTTCTGTTGCATGTGTGGCATCTTCCCCACTCCCTCTATTTTCTCAGAAATGGTCGGTTATTAGTCCATTTAGCGGCAGTCTTTATGATGGGAAGCCTCCTCTTCACCGCAGTCTATGTCTTCTCTCTGGCTATACTTAAGATCACTTGTTCATCTCGCATATTCTGTAGCTTCCCTTTATAAGATGTGGGCATGCCTTATTTATTGTCTTCAACACTGGGAGTCTGTGGATCAAGAGGCGAGACCTGCTGCTTCAGTTCTGGGAAAACCTCAGCCTTCCCTTCTTGAGCAAAGCCTCATCTCCCCCTGCTCCTTGCCCTCTCACCTAACTCCAGGTGCGTGCTTGTCCTTCTCGCAGCAACTCCCCTGCACCCGCATTCCTGTTCCATGTCTCCTTCCCAAGTCTGTGTGGAACTCTGTTGATGGCCTCGTATCACTTTCCTAGTCAGCTCTTCCCTTTTCATCTCTGTCAAATCCACTTACAACATAAGGACATGGCAGCGAATTTCAATGACATTTCTTGTTTCCAGATACACTGTTTTTATAATTTGTTCCTGTTTTCATACCAGATACTTCCTTAACTCTGGCCTCTTTTCCTTTTGAGAATCTATTTATTAACTTTAAACCTACCCAGCACCTCTGCAGGTCTGTTGATTTCCTTCTACCAGGTTTTCTCACCCTGAAGTTTCTTTATATGACATGTAATATTTCACTGTATGTTTATCTAAAATGAGGGTTACTTTTAAGTGGAGAAGGAGTTCCTAGAGCCCCATTTTGTCAAAGATCCTGCAGATAATTTGTGATTGTAATTGGCCACAGCAGTCAGGCTTGGACAGAATCCTAAATGCTTCTGCTTCTAGAACAATGTCCACATTAATTTCACCACATGGACCTCTGACTCAGCTCATGGGAATTCAGATCTCACATCCATGCCTGGAGTGTGCATACCATTGGTGACCATGCTCTACCCATGGCCGTGGAAATGTGATAAGTTTCCTTCAGTGCTTTCTCAGGCAGATGTTCTCTAGGCCTTCTCTCACAAATGGGGAAGCTCACTGAGCTTCTAGGTTTCATTCCCGGGGCTCAGACCCAGCATCCCTCCGCATCGTCCCTACCCTCTGCGCCTCCAGCCTGCACGTGCAACACGCCTCTTCTCTGACCGCCTTCCATCCTTTCAGGGTTTACTGCTCAGGGGCCACAGCCTCGGGACTCATGCCCACCCTCAGATTTACAATCCCCCCCCTTATTCTTGGGACCTAAGCGATTCCCTTGCTTTCTTTCATTCTATCCAGTTCAACTATGTGCTGAAAGCAAATGTTGATAAAATCATGCAGCGACTTTATGCCTGTAGCAGGGATGAGGATGTCATCCATGCTTCTATGCCCCCATCATAAACTTTTATGAGGAACAGTATTCTCTGTCTTCCCCTAGGCAGTGTTTTCTGATTTCCACTTTAAGGTCCTGGAAGACAGATTGGTTGGAGCATGGTTCTGTTTTCTCTCACAAATTAGGTGAATTCTTCAGTTCCTAAGCAACACTAATTTTTTCTAGAGTGCCTGGCACATGTGGAGAACTTAATAAATGGTGGTTATCTTCCACTAACCATCCAAGAAGCACAATCAGAAGAAAATAATTTTTATCTAAAGCATACAATTAAAAAGCTATGATCTCAGAACCAGAGGGGCACTGGTTGTTACTATTTGAGAACCGATGCCCCCATTTTTGCAGATGGGGGTCAGGGCTGGGAAGGGGCGGAGAATGCTTCTCTCTGAACCCTCTGATGCCCAGTTATCTAAAAGCAACCTTATTATTTTCCCTAATTGTTGAGAGGCCTTAAAATCTCAGGATGACACACTTTCAATTAAAGTATAAAAATAGTGTGGAAATTTCCATCGTTTATAGTCACTAGTAGGGAAAATCTTGAATATTTGCAAGAACATAATGATACAAATACAGGGAAAATTCTTTTTTGTTTGTTTGTTTTTACTCAGGGGTTATGAAGGGAGAAGAGGTATTTTGGACTCATTCTATTTATAATAAAACATTGGAGTGTATATGTTTGTCCAAAATTGCAGTAGAAGTATGCAATTTCTGTTTTTAAATGATCAAAGTGAAAAAATATTCAGATTTAGAAATAAAATCTCTCACTTCAAACGTTCTGAGATTTCCATTTTTAACCTTAATCTTGTTTTTGGATTGGCATTTCTACAAACAACGTTTTCCTAGTGATCTGATGTATATGCCACCACAAATGGTCCACTGCTTTGAAGTGATCATATTAAGGTCTCTATCACTGAAAAATCTTTTTTTCTGAAATCCATCATAACATTTTTGTAGCACATTCCTATATGCCAGATTTGTATCATAAGAACCTATTTCATTCCTTAGTTTTAATTGGGTTAAATGACATAAATGTAAGACATTGTCATTACATTAGAGTGGATTTCAAATAAGTTCTCCTTGACCCTACCAGGCATCAGGATCATCTTCCTATCTCAGAAAATTTCTTAGGCAGGAGAGCAGGTTGAACCACAGAGTGTAAACAAACAGACAAGTCCATGAACAGATGGCTATGGTCCCACCACGGCCCATAATTTTCTTGGTGGTCTTGTTAATAAGCAAGCGGTAACATGCATCTGTCAATGATGTTTGAAAACCACCATATACCCTAAATCATCTCCCTTTATTATAGTGATGGATTATATCATACAAAACCTTGAGAGAGTCTTTCAGTGTCAAGGAAACCTTAGACGGTGACCTTGCTGTGCGACATCCATCTCCAAGGTCTAAATGACAACAGGAACCACTGGGAAAATGACACAAGTTGAGACGGTCTAATTTATTAAATTAAATTAGTATAGAAAATTATGTCAACAAATAAGATTGCTCTTAGTAAATTTTAAATTTTTCTCTTTTTGGAATGGGTCTCCATTCTGGGTAGAAAGGAAGATTTCAATAAATAACAATAAATTCCATTAAACATCCTCATCTCANGGGGGTCAGGGCTGGGAAGGGGCGGAGAATGCTTCTCTCTGAACCCTCTGATGCCCAGTTATCTAAAAGCAACCTTATTATTTTCCCTAATTGTTGAGAGGCCTTAAAATCTCAGGATGACACACTTTCAATTAAAGTATAAAAATAGTGTGGAAATTTCCATCGTTTATAGTCACTAGTAGGGAAAATCTTGAATATTTGCAAGAACATAATGATACAAATACAGGGAAAATTCTTTTTTGTTTGTTTGTTTTTACTCAGGGGTTATGAAGGGAGAAGAGGTATTTTGGACTCATTCTATTTATAATAAAACATTGGAGTGTATATGTTTGTCCAAAATTGCAGTAGAAGTATGCAATTTCTGTTTTTAAATGATCAAAGTGAAAAAATATTCAGATTTAGAAATAAAATCTCTCACTTCAAACGTTCTGAGATTTCCATTTTTAACCTTAATCTTGTTTTTGGATTGGCATTTCTACAAACAACGTTTTCCTAGTGATCTGATGTATATGCCACCACAAATGGTCCACTGCTTTGAAGTGATCATATTAAGGTCTCTATCACTGAAAAATCTTTTTTTCTGAAATCCATCATAACATTTTTGTAGCACATTCCTATATGCCAGATTTGTATCATAAGAACCTATTTCATTCCTTAGTTTTAATTGGGTTAAATGACATAAATGTAAGACATTGTCATTACATTAGAGTGGATTTCAAATAAGTTCTCCTTGACCCTACCAGGCATCAGGATCATCTTCCTATCTCAGAAAATTTCTTAGGCAGGAGAGCAGGTTGAACCACAGAGTGTAAACAAACAGACAAGTCCATGAACAGATGGCTATGGTCCCACCACGGCCCATAATTTTCTTGGTGGTCTTGTTAATAAGCAAGCGGTAACATGCATCTGTCAATGATGTTTGAAAACCACCATATACCCTAAATCATCTCCCTTTATTATAGTGATGGATTATATCATACAAAACCTTGAGAGAGTCTTTCAGTGTCAAGGAAACCTTAGACGGTGACCTTGCTGTGCGACATCCATCTCCAAGGTCTAAATGACAACAGGAACCACTGGGAAAATGACACAAGTTGAGACGGTCTAATTTATTAAATTAAATTAGTATAGAAAATTATGTCAACAAATAAGATTGCTCTTAGTAAATTTTAAATTTTTCTCTTTTTGGAATGGGTCTCCATTCTGGGTAGAAAGGAAGATTTCAATAAATAACAATAAATTCCATTAAACATCCTCATCTCAGAAAAACATAGTCATCCAAATTTCAGAAGCCTTGCAATGTAGAGAGTGTAAGCAACTGGCATGTTCAAACTGTGATCTGCATTTTATACACAATTAAACTTTCACGGTCTCTGGAAAGCAGGCCTCCGCAGTACAGGAGCCCACAGCCTCAAAGTCCTGAGGTCCGCAGCCTCCCATGGCTTGGTTCCCAGGCTCACTGGCATGACAGATACTATCATCTGAGGCAACGCTAACTATTCAATCTGGATCCAGGAACTGATCTCTCCCAGAGAACTCATTATTAAAATGCAAATAGGTGTTTCCCACTTGACTGGTTTAGTGGTGAAACACTGTTCACAGCCCTGACAAGAAAGGGAGCTCCATCAATTGAGGCCTTAACCTTCCGGGCGTGATGAGTGCATGGGCCCAGATCTGAGCCCGACATCCTGCCGCCAGCCGCTGGCTCTGATCCTCGCTCTGCAGCAGGCTTAAGAGTTAACTGATAGAAGCTGTTGAAGAAATTACGAACAAAAAAGCTGATTTCAGATTCTGCTCACTGCACCCAGCCAGCCCTCACTCAGACTAATTACTTAAATGATTTTAAAATGTATGAATATTCATATGATAGTGCTTTTCAAAAAATAAAGCACAGCTGAGGCCTTGCCATCCAATCTTTCCTGCTCTCTGGTGTGGAGCAACCCCACTTGTGTGGCTGAAACCCTGAAATGACTAAGAGAGGGGAGGAGTCCTGCGAGGGGTCAACCATGGTCCCACGGCCACCTGGCTGCAGCCTGAGACCATCCTGACCGTCAGGGCCCCTCCAGCTGGATGACTGGGGTCACTCTCACACCAAGTACTCTGATTAAACATCCACAAGCCCATCTGCCCCAGAACAAGGACAGATGCATCTCGCCTTCCCCAACAGGTCCCCCTGCTGGGCTGACAGCGCTCCTGACCTGGACCTTGGGCAGGTGGACGCAGCCGTGAGCTTATCCTGGTCGGGTAGGCCCAGGTCTGAGTGTAGCGCTGGGCCTCTGCCTGACCTGGTCCTGGCTCCACCGTGCTCTGCTGCTGGCCAGCCAGGGCTCATCCACTCCATCCTGACCCCCCCGGGCATCCACGGAAACACCGACACCCCTCGACCCAGCCTGGCTTCCAGATGACACATGTGCCTGAATCAGTGCTTCACCCTTCCCTGCGCACCAGGCTCCGCTGACTCCACTCTCCAGCAACAACCCTAGGCACACACCATCAGACCACAGACCGCAGTTGGCAGCTCATGGCAACATGGAGAGTGAAACTCAGACACCACCATGTATAACAGCTTCATGTTTCAGGACTCCTGCAGTGTGTGTGGCGCACACTTCCACAAAAACTGGGGTCGCAGAGGACAAGGGAATTAGATGGGAGGCCCAGGCATGGGCTCAGCCCACGTGGGGAAGACAGGAAGAAGCTGAGACAATAGGAAAAGACACAGGACACATTGGAGAACTCCATCTGTCACTCCCAGACACCTCAGGACACCCACAACCCCCAGGACCCCTGACCCCCATGACCCCTGGCATCTCCGAGGTTCCCACATCACGCAGATGAAACCCGCTCCCAATCGTCATCCAGGAGCAGCTGCCCCAGGACCTTAAACCCCAAATGTTGTTTCATCCTGGAAACACCAGGGCCCAGATTTCACATTTCCGTAACAGTGAAGCTTAAGACATCAGCATCTGAGCTACCCGCAGCTCTGTGTGTCACCACATGATCCTCAAACAGCACAGGAGCAGTTCCAAGCAGTCCACAAAATCCAGGTAGTGCAGTGCTTGATGGAATTTTCAAGTTAACCCCTTGCTCACTCTTTTTTCAACTTGTGGGCAGATACCTCCTTGGTGGTGTGATCCCATGCGTGGATGGAAGCCCCATGGGGCTGCTAGGGGGCTGCTGCTCGGACCCCACCCTCTCAGCTTCTGACCCTGACAGCTAGGAAGGAAGGGCTCCCAGAGGCCTCCTTCTTTGTGAGGCCTGTTGCACACCAGCTAATTTATCTAAATCCCATAAAAACACGTCTCAAACATTTCTGAATCCACATCCGAGTGCTGTGGTCTGGGAGCAATGCCAATTCTCCTCGGGAGACAAGCATCTCCTGCCCAGTGCCTGTCCCATGCTCGTTTCTGATTCTTCTCACTTTTTCATCAAACACTGCAAAGACCAGGCTATGGATCTGTAACCTGCCTCCGACAGGCTCCACAGCGTCCATGAGAGGCTCGTGGGACAAGGGGCACTCACCTTCCGGCTCTCCGCAGAGGGTGCACTGTGACTCTGCAAAAAGAACAGACAGAGACATTGGTCAGTCCCAGCTCAGCCACAGACTCAGACTCAGCGGCAGCCTGACGGGCAGGCTTGCAACTCGGCCGCCCCAGCAGGACGACCGGCTCTGACATCGTGTCTCAGCAGATTTTATTATAAAGAAACCACTGTTGCAGGTGCTTTACATGATGCAGTTTTTAAGTGACAGCAACTGTGTCATGTGCATCTGCACACACTAAACACACGTTCACAGTTGTACGTGACTCATATTACTCAGCTGAAATAACAGCAATATATTTATCACTTAATTTTAATATTGAAAACTTCATTTTGATTACAACTCTGTTAGATCTCTCAAGCACAAATAATTATGAGCAAACAGATAGAGCTGTGTTTCAGTAAAAACACTCAAATGGACAAGTACTGAGTGCTCACAAAGCAGACCCATGACTGGGCACCAGGCTCTGCGGGAGGTCCCAGGATCCCCAGGGACACCACCGCGGGCTGCACCTTAGCAGAAGTCAGGCACCTGTGGGTACAATGGAGGCGGGGCTGCAGGGCCATCCCCCCAGACCCTGCACAAAGGGCCTCGTTTTCCAGAAGAGCTACAGCCTGGATAGCAGAGTCAGCTGCACACAGGACTCCCAGACTTGGGGTCTCTCCCCCTCCCCTTCCCTCCCCTCCAAATCCAGGCCCGGGGAAAGCCCCACAGGGCAGACAGAACACCCCCTCCCCAAACAGAGGCCAAGGACCCATCGTGAAGGAGCCTACCCTCCCTAGCTCACCAGGAGCTCTTGCACCCACCCTGAGCACGCTGCACACACTCAGCTGCTCCATGTAGCTGAGGCCACCAGCACTGCCTGCATTTAGGGATGTCCCAGGCCCCATGACAAGGGTCCAGGCGGCCCATCTGCAGGGAGGGGAGGTCACCACTGTGAGCTGACAGTGGGGTGGAGGAGGGGCAGCCACAGGGCAGAGGGCTTCACGCCCAGCCCCACCCTCGACCCTGACCCACTCTGCCCCTGCTGCCCTGGAAGGGACCAAACAACACCAGCTTTTTACTTGGTACAAGAATCGTGCAATGATAACTGAGTTGCATCAAAACTGACCCACAAATTCAAGACATTCTCAGTGGACTTCATCTCCATCCAGGTTATTATGTTGTATGTGTTCAAAACTATCCCACAAGTTGAAACCACAGTAACAGCATGATGATGATGATGATGGTGGTGGCTCAGTAACTGACACCCTCAGGGAATTCAGATTCTGTGAACCAAGGATCATTCTTTGGTTCGAAGAAGAAGTGGGGAGACGTTATTAGTTGAGCCCGTGGCATATTAACATCTCCAGAACGCAAGTCTTAAGCAAATGCCATTTCAAATTCGATTATTAATGCATTTAGGCCTTAGCCTTTAAAGAATCATTTCCAGCAAGGTCATAAGAATCTGTCATCTGTGTGTCACGCCCAGGACATGCAGTGGCTGGTCCAGCACTGTGTGCACGTCTGACAGGTTCTTTTCCTAAAGGTCCAGCATGGCCTTTTGCCATGAGCCGCAGGCACTGGTAACACGAGGCAGTGAGGGCCCAGCGTGTCCAGCAAATGCCTCCTGGGGCAGCCAGCCCAAGTTGGGGCAAACACCTCCCAGAGCACCTGAACCCCCACAAGCTGGAGGGAGCAAGCTGATGCCAGGAGTGTCAAGCCTGTGTGAGTGGGCACGCTGGTCAGGGCTGATCCTCATCATCAGGGTTGTGACCTCCAGATGTTAACACCTCACCATCAGAAACACATGCCAGAATGACAACTGACCCCAGATGGTGACCCAAGTGGACGGCGGGTTGTGGACCTCAGTGTGATGACACCCACTCTGAACTGCAACACTTACTGCCTCTCCGAGCACCTCAGAGCTGTGGCCCTGGGACCCGCCCCCCCCCTACCCCGGGATCCCTACCTCGTGTCCGGGTACAAGGGCCCATGACACAGGGACAAGCCCCATCAGCGCTGGGGACTCTCTGGCAGCTGGACGCACAGGGCGGATGAGCACACACAGTGGCACGGGCACACGCTTAGACTCTGTCCTGCCCGGGGGTCCTGCCTGAGCTCGCAGAGAAGCAGCTAATGTGACACAGACGCCTCCCCAGCAGCAGTGGGGAGGCTCTGGAGCGGGAGACCCACACATGAGGCATCTCCCTTCCCAAGGGTGTGGGTCCGTGGACTTGACAGGATCCTGGACACCGTCAGCTCACAGGATGCCCACGTGAGAACACTGACACTCCCAGAAACAGACGAAGCCCACCGAGTCCACACCTCCTGTGAATTCCCTGCCACCTGACAGGAATATCTAACCCCCAATTCCACCCCGTCCTGTCCTGCACCCTGTGTACAGACAGGAGGAAGGCGGCCTTAGAGTGGCTGATGTGGTTAATGTCACAGAGGCTGGACAATGTGCGGTGAACAGCAGCAGCTCAGAGGAGCAAAAGCCACAGCTAGGCTGTGGGAAACTTCCCAGGAACTTAGGCAGTGAACGGTAGCACTGGGGCTTCCCTGGCCAGAGGCAGGGAGGGACAGAGGCAGCAGGCCCAGGCCCTGAGGCCCCTGTTTGGGAAGTCATAGGAGAGGCCGCAGCTCCGGGGGGAGCGGGATGCTCAGGCTCATGTCGCGGCAATGAGTAGACTTGGGGTGAGCAGGTGCGGCTCATGGTGGCTTTTGGGGTCATTTCTCCCAATTAAGAGGGGCCGTCAGTGTCTGCGATCTGTGACCGTCCTCTCCTCCCCAGGGCTCAGTCGGCAGCAGGAGGAGCCATGGCAGAGAGAGAAACTGGGCTCATTGGTCTAAACCATAAAGCATCTTAACCGAGGCAGTCTGGGGAAGGGCAGGACGGTCCAGGGATGGAAGGAGGATGTAGGAGGGTGGAAAGAGTGATTTGGCACACCAGGCAATGCGACACAGAGGGTGCAGCCTGGATCCCTGACCATGGGCTCAGGGGACCTAGAGCCTGGGGACACTGGGCTGCTGATGGGCTTCATGTCACTTGGGATTTGCTTTAAAGCAGCTAATTCACAGCCAAGTGTGGATGTGGATATGGCCACTCAGGTTGGGGGCTTCCCCGACTTAGGGCTGCGAGCTCTGTGAAAGCCCTGACCCTCCAGCTTGGTTTCCCATCTGGTCCTCGTCCAAAAGGTGAGTTGTGCTGCTGCTAAAGTGGATTGAACATGCACAGACCAGGCACTGAGTGGGGCTTTGTGGGTGAGGTTCTGGCTCTGTGTTTTCAGGCTTCTGCCTCCCTGTGCTCAGACATATCCCCAAGCCCTGCGTCAGCTGATCACATCCTGGAATCCTGTGACAGGAAAGGTGGGATCCCATGGGCCCATGGGATTCTGTCTGTGTTATCACCTTCTTCCCCAGAGACCCTCGGTAAAGACTGCAGCAGTGATGAGGGAATAAACGTGATGCATTGTGAGTTCATCATCATTAGTGCAGAGTCTCATTTAAATTAGAAGACGACTACACTCACATATGCTAATTGACATGAGAGAGAGAAATCTGTCCCTGCTCCAGGTGCACCCCAGAGAACTCGCCTGTGCCCACAGTGCAGGTCTGGCCTGCTGGAGCTAGTTCGTTCTCCTGCGCGAGTGCACACGTGTTCTCATCCTTCCGCGGAGAGGGGCACTGGTGTGAACCCAGAAAGTGTCCTAAAGTGGAGCTGCTTGTCTCAGGCCTGTGAGTGAGTCAGTCACCTCCCCGCTCTCCCACCTGCCCGCCCTTCTCACGAGGTGACCCAGGGGTGAGCTGACAGCAGCTCCCTAGGGAGCCCCGGGGGGACAGCTGATGCTCAGAAGCCCTGTAGGTGCCCTGCCAAACTCGCTGGCACAGACCCGTGAACACACCAGGGCTGCAGGCAAAGCTGACTTCAAGATCACTGAGAAGAGGGCAGCCCTTTCCTGAGGCTTCTTCTTTCCATCAGTGCTCCATCAGCAGGAAGCAGACAGGGTCCCGGTGCTCCAAGAAGGCAGTTGGCTGGGGGCAGGGCACAGGGCAACCACTGCGGCAGAGAAGGGTGACCTGGGAGACCAGAGCTGGGGGTGTGGCATGAGCCAGGGGTGTGGCCTGGGCAGCAGGAGTGGCTTGGGCAGGGGGCGTGGCCTGAGGGGTTGTGTGACCTCAGCTGCTGGTGAAGCCTGAGCTGAGGCATGGCCTGGGGAGACCAGTGGCTTGGGTTGGGGGAGTGGCCTGAGATGGAGGGCTTGGCCAGGGTGGGTGGGGGCGTGGTCTCAGAGGGTTGGGCCGTGGGCTGTGCCAACTGTACTTTGACGGTGCCCAGTCTGCCTTCGCTGCCCCAGGTTGGGAGTAAAGGGGAGTCAGGACAGCTGGGAGTCAGGACACAGGATGCTCCGTGTGCTCTCATGGGGAGGAGGTCCACAGCAAGAGCCCCGCAGGCAAAACACCCCTCCAAGGGAAGCAGGCATGCTCTCCAGACATGCAGAGGGCACGGTGATATGGCGCTCACACACCTGTGCACTGTGTGGTGATCTGTGTGATTCAGGCAACATGGCTACATGGCAAAACATGGAGCAGCTATATGACACAACTGTGTGCTGATATGACAACATGTAAGATGATAACAGGACATACACACGTACATACAGGCATGACATGGCTGTATGACACCACTGCATGGTAAACACCTAACATACACGACGACACAACTGTAGACAATATGTGCTCGATGACAGCATGACTATAAGAAGGCACAACTTATAATAACATGACGAAAGGACAGCGTGACTCTGTGGTCACACAGGACAGGCCACAGCATGGCCCTACAATAACATCGTGGTATATAATAACATGACCGTAAGACAGCAGGACTATTTGAGAATATCACCTGACAAAATAGAATAGCTCAAGAAACCTGACTATTCATCAACAAGGAACACATGAATAAATCATAATTTGCTCATTCTATGCAATCTTGTGTACTAAAATGGAAAAACTCTGAAACATTAAAAAATAGAGAGTCAAGGGTTGAACACTGCATTTTCCAATTACAAAACTGTTGTCTTTAATATCGTTCAACAAACATGTATAGAGAGCCTACTGGGTGCGAGAATTTATGCTGGGTGGTAGGCATTGATAATATTATACTGTGACACATGGTTCTGTGTATTCATAAATGTATGGTGAAGCCTAGAATGGTAAACAGCAGATTTCACCATAAGTTATTTCTAAGTAAGACCAGCAGGAGGCTGGTCCTAGGGGTTAGGTGGGAGACAGACAGGATGAACTGAGTTCTTGGTGAATGTGTATGAATTTGTAATTGGAAAGGCACTCTGTACACAGGTGAAGAATAAAAGAAAACAATATTTCTGGCACAAAGTCCATCTATAAATATTAGCTGTTAATATTACCATCATCTGAGTTTGTCTTTGTTCCAATTTCAAATGCACAGGACACAATCTGCCTATCAAAGGGGGAGCAGTGGACTCTACCCCCAGGGCTGGTCCAGTACTGAATGATGTAATCATGTAAATCCTCCCCCAAACCTAGCACATACTGATCAATCACCAAGTGTTAGGAGTGCCCGGGGTTGGCAAGAGTGATCTGGGTTTGGCAGGAGGAGCATGACTTGTCTAGATGGTGGAACCCTTTCGGGGAAGGATAGCATATGTCTCTGGGGAAGGAATCATCACACAAGTTTTTTTCTAATCATTTTCAAAATACTTTGTCAAGAAGATGACTTCTATGTGTAGAGTTTCTCACCTGCTTGGGAGCCACATCACCTGTGAGCTCACATCTCTGCTTAGCCCTTTCCAGCTGTCAATGCCCACCCCCCAACTCCCGCCCGGCCCGCCCAATGCCATGGTTGACTTTGGAATGTCTCTGGGGAGCTGACCTATCCTCCAAGGCAGCTTGATTTAAGGAAGTTAAGTGATTTCTTAGAATCTCTCAGGAAAAACAGGGTCCTAAGATTATATTGTAGCCCACCAGGCTCCTCCATCCATGGGATTCTCCAGGCAAGAATACTGGAGTGGGTTGCCATTTCCTTCTCCAGGATTCTTCAGTTCAAATGCATGCTCACTGCCAGGCAGAGGCGCGCTGGGATGCACGGCGACCCAAGAGTGAGTGTTCCCAGTGCAGCACTGACCGGCCGCTCTGCTTTTGCATCATTTTACCTATGAATTCAGCGCTGCTTAGGACTTCAATCTTATTACTTCCCAGGACTACTGAACGCAAGTGACTAGACTATTTTTCTTTTTTAAAATTAATTTTTATGAACTATAGTTGCTTTACAGTGTGGTAGTTTCTGCTGTACAGCAAACTGAGCCAGATATATGTATGAATATATCCCCTCTTTTTTGGATTTCTTTCCCATTTAAGTCACCACAGAGCACTGAGCAGAGTTCTCTGAGTTGTACAGTAGGTTCTCATCAGTTATCTATTTTATACATGATATCAATAGTGTGTATATATACATACTTCTTTCATTCAGCCAGGAAGACAGATGCCCAAAGAGATGAAGGCACTCTCCTCTGGCTGATCGTGTGGGCAAGGTGGCCGTAAGGACCAGGGGTCTATTAATATTTCTGGGTGACAGATGCTCCTGAGACGCAGCCAGGACACCTAAGGATTCTGCACGTGGGAGGCTCCTGCCATTTATTGTCTCAGCACTGACCAAATCCTCAAGGGCGTGAGCAGTCCTCTCCCATCAACTCCACTGTCCTCACAGAAACGGCATGAAGATGCCATGCTAAACTTAATTTCTTGTTTTCCAAGGAGCTGCCCCAGTTCAGTCTCTTCAATATCACAAGCTGCCACAACAACCTCTCTCTTAAAAACATGATGTCCCCCAGGCCCTGCTCTTGACCCATTGCTTGTCTCACTTTTCAAGACTTCTTTGGGTGTGTTCACTTAATTACATGACTTGAAGGACCCGTCATGTATGTTGACAACATGTCCCAAGCTCAGACGCACAGACCCAGAGCTGCTGGTGCTGAAGGCCCCCTGGCTCCCCAGGTGCCTGCTTCCAACAGAGATGCCACTCCCACCATCTGGACCTGGACAGCCTCCTGTGTTTGCCCCCTTCCCAGGTCCACCCCACTGCTGCACCAAANAAGGACAGCGTGACTCTGTGGTCACACAGGACAGGCCACAGCATGGCCCTACAATAACATCGTGGTATATAATAACATGACCGTAAGACAGCAGGACTATTTGAGAATATCACCTGACAAAATAGAATAGCTCAAGAAACCTGACTATTCATCAACAAGGAACACATGAATAAATCATAATTTGCTCATTCTATGCAATCTTGTGTACTAAAATGGAAAAACTCTGAAACATTAAAAAATAGAGAGTCAAGGGTTGAACACTGCATTTTCCAATTACAAAACTGTTGTCTTTAATATCGTTCAACAAACATGTATAGAGAGCCTACTGGGTGCGAGAATTTATGCTGGGTGGTAGGCATTGATAATATTATACTGTGACACATGGTTCTGTGTATTCATAAATGTATGGTGAAGCCTAGAATGGTAAACAGCAGATTTCACCATAAGTTATTTCTAAGTAAGACCAGCAGGAGGCTGGTCCTAGGGGTTAGGTGGGAGACAGACAGGATGAACTGAGTTCTTGGTGAATGTGTATGAATTTGTAATTGGAAAGGCACTCTGTACACAGGTGAAGAATAAAAGAAAACAATATTTCTGGCACAAAGTCCATCTATAAATATTAGCTGTTAATATTACCATCATCTGAGTTTGTCTTTGTTCCAATTTCAAATGCACAGGACACAATCTGCCTATCAAAGGGGGAGCAGTGGACTCTACCCCCAGGGCTGGTCCAGTACTGAATGATGTAATCATGTAAATCCTCCCCCAAACCTAGCACATACTGATCAATCACCAAGTGTTAGGAGTGCCCGGGGTTGGCAAGAGTGATCTGGGTTTGGCAGGAGGAGCATGACTTGTCTAGATGGTGGAACCCTTTCGGGGAAGGATAGCATATGTCTCTGGGGAAGGAATCATCACACAAGTTTTTTTCTAATCATTTTCAAAATACTTTGTCAAGAAGATGACTTCTATGTGTAGAGTTTCTCACCTGCTTGGGAGCCACATCACCTGTGAGCTCACATCTCTGCTTAGCCCTTTCCAGCTGTCAATGCCCACCCCCCAACTCCCGCCCGGCCCGCCCAATGCCATGGTTGACTTTGGAATGTCTCTGGGGAGCTGACCTATCCTCCAAGGCAGCTTGATTTAAGGAAGTTAAGTGATTTCTTAGAATCTCTCAGGAAAAACAGGGTCCTAAGATTATATTGTAGCCCACCAGGCTCCTCCATCCATGGGATTCTCCAGGCAAGAATACTGGAGTGGGTTGCCATTTCCTTCTCCAGGATTCTTCAGTTCAAATGCATGCTCACTGCCAGGCAGAGGCGCGCTGGGANATACTGTGACACATGGTTCTGTGTATTCATAAATGTATGGTGAAGCCTAGAATGGTAAACAGCAGATTTCACCATAAGTTATTTCTAAGTAAGACCAGCAGGAGGCTGGTCCTAGGGGTTAGGTGGGAGACAGACAGGATGAACTGAGTTCTTGGTGAATGTGTATGAATTTGTAATTGGAAAGGCACTCTGTACACAGGTGAAGAATAAAAGAAAACAATATTTCTGGCACAAAGTCCATCTATAAATATTAGCTGTTAATATTACCATCATCTGAGTTTGTCTTTGTTCCAATTTCAAATGCACAGGACACAATCTGCCTATCAAAGGGGGAGCAGTGGACTCTACCCCCAGGGCTGGTCCAGTACTGAATGATGTAATCATGTAAATCCTCCCCCAAACCTAGCACATACTGATCAATCACCAAGTGTTAGGAGTGCCCGGGGTTGGCAAGAGTGATCTGGGTTTGGCAGGAGGAGCATGACTTGTCTAGATGGTGGAACCCTTTCGGGGAAGGATAGCATATGTCTCTGGGGAAGGAATCATCACACAAGTTTTTTTCTAATCATTTTCAAAATACTTTGTCAAGAAGATGACTTCTATGTGTAGAGTTTCTCACCTGCTTGGGAGCCACATCACCTGTGAGCTCACATCTCTGCTTAGCCCTTTCCAGCTGTCAATGCCCACCCCCCAACTCCCGCCCGGCCCGCCCAATGCCATGGTTGACTTTGGAATGTCTCTGGGGAGCTGACCTATCCTCCAAGGCAGCTTGATTTAAGGAAGTTAAGTGATTTCTTAGAATCTCTCAGGAAAAACAGGGTCCTAAGATTATATTGTAGCCCACCAGGCTCCTCCATCCATGGGATTCTCCAGGCAAGAATACTGGAGTGGGTTGCCATTTCCTTCTCCAGGATTCTTCAGTTCAAATGCATGCTCACTGCCAGGCAGAGGCGCGCTGGGGTGCACGGCGACCCAAGAGTGAGTGTTCCCAGTGCAGCACTGACCGGCCGCTCTGCTTTTGCATCATTTTACCTATGAATTCAGCGCTGCTTAGGACTTCAATCTTATTACTTCCCAGGACTACTGAACGCAAGTGACTAGACTATTTTTCTTTTTTAAAATTAATTTTTATGAACTATAGTTGCTTTACAGTGTGGTAGTTTCTGCTGTACAGCAAACTGAGCCAGATATATGTATGAATATATCCCCTCTTTTTTGGATTTCTTTCCCATTTAAGTCACCACAGAGCACTGAGCAGAGTTCTCTGAGTTGTACAGTAGGTTCTCATCAGTTATCTATTTTATACATGATATCAATAGTGTGTATATATACATACTTCTTTCATTCAGCCAGGAAGACAGATGCCCAAAGAGATGAAGGCACTCTCCTCTGGCTGATCGTGTGGGCAAGGTGGCCGTAAGGACCAGGGGTCTATTAATATTTCTGGGTGACAGATGCTCCTGAGACGCAGCCAGGACACCTAAGGATTCTGCACGTGGGAGGCTCCTGCCATTTATTGTCTCAGCACTGACCAAATCCTCAAGGGCGTGAGCAGTCCTCTCCCATCAACTCCACTGTCCTCACAGAAACGGCATGAAGATGCCATGCTAAACTTAATTTCTTGTTTTCCAAGGAGCTGCCCCAGTTCAGTCTCTTCAATATCACAAGCTGCCACAACAACCTCTCTCTTAAAAACATGATGTCCCCCAGGCCCTGCTCTTGACCCATTGCTTGTCTCACTTTTCAAGACTTCTTTGGGTGTGTTCACTTAATTACATGACTTGAAGGACCCGTCATGTATGTTGACAACATGTCCCAAGCTCAGACGCACAGACCCAGAGCTGCTGGTGCTGAAGGCCCCCTGGCTCCCCAGGTGCCTGCTTCCAACAGAGATGCCACTCCCACCATCTGGACCTGGACAGCCTCCTGTGTTTGCCCCCTTCCCAGGTCCACCCCACTGCTGCACCAAAGTCCCCCTGCTGGTCACGCTGTCACCTCTGCCCTGTCATCGTGTCTCGCACCCCTCCCGAGGACCAGCCTCAATCAACACACCCCACTAACCAGGTGCCCTGAGGCGAACCAGCTACCTCTTCCTATGGGCCCTGAGGGTCTTTACACTTCAGTCAATGGTTTAGGGGGGGTTGTCTCTCCTCTAGCTGGGCTGTGCAGAGTCCACAGCTAGGCAGTCCTTGCACTCATACCAGGTATTTCTCAGAATTAGAAGAGTCTTTGAAAATGGAGATTCCATTCCTCCTTTGAAGAGGAAATCTCCCCAAGGTTTACACTGTATTATAATCAATCCCTATTCATCAATCTAACATTATAAGCTGACATTCCTTAAGTAGTTTGTGCCACACCAACTACATTTACATAAATATTTAGTCATTCATTTGACTAATATCTCCGTAGGGACCTAGTCACATATATATGTACACACATGTATACATGCATTCCTAAATACATGAGTATATATATGAATGCAAATATGTGTAACTACACAATATATAAATACAAACATAAACACATACATTTTTATACACATGTAATTATACAAATGCTTCTATGGTCTGTATGCCTTCTGTGCTCTGATTGGCACAGACACAGAGATGGACACATAACACACACACGCACGCATGTGTTTGCACTGAGAATCCTTGTGATGTAGAATGGTACATTCATAGGTGCTCATAAGCATTTAATGATGCTTTGAGAAATAGATGTTCAGTCAAATGCCATATCTATTTCTGATAATCTCATGCAGAAAATATTAGCCTCATGGCACATGACCTATTTTATCATTGTCAAACTAAAGGAAATTTGTATGAAATACTGAAAGAACCCAATAGTCTGCAACCCTGTAACAACACAGAAGACCCAGGATGGGCACCCCAACAGGAGCCCCTTAGTAATGAGGGGTCCAAGGTTGCTGCAGGGTGACTTTCAGTTCCCTGATCTGTAAATACCTCCACTGGAACCTTCTGTAACAAATATCCTTGCCCTGACATCAGTGCATCCTTAGTTTGTCCCAAAGTGTCAGCAAAATAGCACTTATTTTGAAGCCTCTTCCTTTGTTTGTGGCAAGGTACTCATCTATTACAGCAGGACTCACAGGAGCTGATAAGCAAGGTGCTGTTCAGCATCACGGACAAAGGCGTTTCCTTATTGTCAAGTCTGGGCTCATTACTCACGCTGTCACACAGAAAGAGCTCTGCTGCAAAAGTTAGAACATCCTTTGCCAGGTGATGGCTGTCACACTTCAACTCCACCTGAACTGGTATCTTCTATTTTTTGACTTATCATAACCTATTTTCCCCCATTTTTGGTATGTGTATGCAGTGGAAGAAGTTGAAAGGGAGTTAAACCTACCTTTTAAAAAAAGTATAGTCTAAAATGTTTCTGAATTTAGCTTGAATTTATTTTTCAAAGGGAACAAGTCTTCGTGATAGTTTAGACTGTATAAAATCTCTCTCTAAATTGGAGCCAAACATAGCTACAATGCAAGTCTTGTCACCAGATCTGAGAAGCTGAATGTGACTTAAAATATGGGCACCCAAACCATACTCCATGCTGCACCCCAGTGCACAGCAGCATGACTGGTCCCACAAATCCAGGGCATCTGCATGGTGGTGAGGCCGAGGAGCAGCGGGTGACATCACAGAGAGGACAGAGGAGGGGAAGGGGGCGGAAGCCTGCGCAGTAGCTGGTGATCCAGAAGCATCACCACTTCACCTTTTAATTTTCATGAACACGATTGTGATTAGTAGGAAAACTGTTTCTCTACTTCCAGATTTTACTGAAAATTTCTAGGACTCTTACATTTTTAGGCTAGTTCTCTGCTTCATTTACCAATTTCATTGGGACCACTTCCTGAACACTGAAGTGACCAAATGCTATGCAGTGATGATAAAGTGTTTAGAAGACATATAGGAGTCCTGTTCATAACACACTTAGAATATTTAGAAGATCAAATGTGTTCATTTGCATTGAAAGGTAGTTATTGATAATATATAAGTAACAGGAACAAATTTCAACAAAAGTTTCAATGTGGAAATTAAAAGTGTTCTGATTCTGTTAATAGGTCCATTTCCTAAATGATAGAGCCTTCACCTCTTAGCACCTCTTAGCACGGAACAGAAGCACCTACTCTCCAGTTTAAATCAGAACCACACTAGACCACTCCACGTTCACAGACCAAGTCAGGACCCTTCCCCTGTGCCTCACCTCTGTACATGCTGAGGGGATGAAGTGTATCCTTTTGCTCCCCCTTTGAAAACGACTACTCACTTTTTTTCTTTTTTTTTTGTCATTTGCTAAGAGATATAATAAAGTTTCCTTTATGATAGAAGTGTTTTCATTTGTATCTACATATTTTCTTTATTTCATATAATCTACACATACTATAATTTATTCTAATGAGCCACCTCTGCTCATAATAAAGTGAGAGGTACCTTTCATAGCAATTTTATTTTTTAAAAATTTTATCTTTACTTTATTCTACGTTACAATACTGTATTGGTTTTGCCATACATTGACATAAATCAGCCACAGGTATACACGAGCTCCCAATCCTGAAACTCCTTCCCACCTCCCACCCCATATCATCTCTCTGGATCATCCCCATGCACCAGCCCCAAGCATCCTGTATCCTGTATCAAACATAGAATGGCGCTTCGTTTCTTACATGATAGTATACATGTTTCAGTGACATTCTCCCAAATCATCCCACCCTCTCCCTCTCCCACAGAGTCCAAAAGTC
>SJYW01013587.1:850307-886074 GCA_006410735.1 Raphicerus campestris
GGTTAAGAGTCCACCTGCAATGCGGGAGGCCTCGGTTCGATCCCTGGCTTGGGAAGATCCCCTGGAGAAGGCAATGGCAACTCACTCCAGTATTCTTGCCTGGAGAATTCCATGGACGAGCCTGGTGGGCTACAGTCCATTGGGTCATAAAGAGTTGGACACGACTAAGTGAATAACTTTCAATTTTCACCACACTGGTTATATCACTGTGTACTGACTCACTTGAGAGCATTCACGAAGTTCCCACCAAATGATCTGCTTGTTCTAAGTGATGAGTTAATTCTCATCACCTAAGATTTCCCTGCAGTCCATGGGGTCCCAAAGAGTTAGACACGGAGACTGAACAAGAGCAAAGCTCTTCCATCAACGACGCCTGACAACACCACATTCCTTAGCCATCCCAGTCATACCCAGGTTACTGAACATAATTTTTTTCTCTTTATCTTTTAAATTATGAAAGTATGATAACACATTTACAGGAGACTTGGAAAATATAGAACAAAGCTACATATGGTTCCACTATATGTCAGAATTATTTTTAAGTAGCTAAATAAAGATTTTTAATTGGAGTTTCAATATCAAACTGAAAAAGTAATAGAATGGACAGAAAAGTAGAATGTATTAACAGTAGACCTGAAAAGCACTATGAACCAATTCAACACGATTAAGATTTACACAATTTTCACACAACAGCAGGGTACAAATTCTATTTGGGTTCCCATAGACTATAAACAGGAGACACTGGAACATATCCAGAGACATAAAACAAGGTGCAAAAGTTTCATGTTTTAAAGGTATTGAAATCATACAGAGTCTGTTCTCTTAGGATTGTGGAATTATGTTAGAGATCAATATCAAGAGATATTTGAAAAGGACTGGTGCTGAAGCTGAAGCTCCAATACTTTGGCCACCTGAGAGCATATATATCTGATGCTGGAAGGCAGGAGGAGAAGGGGATGACAGAGGATGAGACGGCTGGATGGCATCACTGACTCAATGGACATGAGCTTGAGCAAGCTCCAAGAGACAGTGAAGGACAGATCCTGTTGCAGTGTATGGTGTCCCAAAGAGTCAGACACGACTTAGTGACTGAACAACAATAAATTTGAAAATAACCCACATATTTTTAGCAGTGAACATAATTTTAAACCTTGTGCACATACACTTGCATTTTTTATTGGAAGATGAGGCCATGCCCATCTGTACACCCCACTCCCTGGCCCACAGTAGGTGCTCCATGAGTGTCATGTAAACGCCTGAGAAGAGTAAGAAACCACCGGCATCTGGCACTTTCCTTGCAACCCTGAGACCATAAGCTTTTTGAGAGTAGAAACCTTGTCTTATTGTCCTCGTGGTTAATTCTGCCACCATAATGCCTGAAAAGTACTATATACCCCATACTGTCATTTTGATTAATTGATTAGCTTGAATCTGCCTTCACATTAAATGGCAACCCACTCCAGTGTTCTTGCCTGGAGAATCCCAGGGACGGGGGAGCCTGGTGGGCTGCTGTATATGGGGTCGTCCAGAGTTGGACATGACTGAAGTGACTTAACCGCCTTCACATTAATTAATATCAGGACAGCATACAGGAAGGAGAAACCAAGGCTGATAAAGTAACACAACTCAAGTTAGGAAAACACCCTCACTGCTTTCAGTGCCAAGGACCATGCTCCTGCTTCCCTCCGCCTCACACTTCACTTGCTGAGGAACGGAGCATGCAGGTGGTGCTCAGAGATTCCCTGCCCACGATTCAGCTGGTTTTATTCTTAGAATTCCAACCAGTAATTATCCTGCTTCACCCAGAGAAAACTGAACCATCACCACAAACCCTCCATAGTCATCATGGAGATGCTCTAACCACTGGCCCTGCTGTGCACACACTATCCTCCCCTTGAGAATTCTCAACCTGGGAACTCCAGCGAATCAGGCCCCTCTGTGGTCTGGGCCGCACGTGGCTTCCAGCAAATTGTATTTTCCCGAATATCAGCCTGTCAAGAAGTTAGCTAGTAAGCACAGTTATATTATTGGGTCTCTTCTCTACTGCTTCCAGAGAGAAAGAGGAAGCAGAGCTCAGCAGTTTCCTTCTTAGGCAATGATTTTTTTTTTTCCCACAGAATGTTGAGCTTTTAGTTGTGCTGTAGAGGAAAGAGAAATGTCATCCGCTCACCAACGGTTCAAAGTCACTCTCCTCCTTTCCACCCTGTACACTAGTCACTGTTACATCTCACCGTGAAATGAAAAACAGCATCTCTGTGTCAAATACATGTCTCCTCTCTACCTCGATTTCTCATTACTTTCCATCGGCTAAGACAGAGCAGAGTTTATCCCCTAATTAGCTACTACTGTTGTCTTCATTCTGTTTACTTTATGTCCAATTCAAGGAAAATATGACCTTTTTCAAGGGAGAGAGAGAATGATGTATCGGCAGTTACGAGAGAGGCTGTGGTGGNAACCTTGTCTTATTGTCCTCGTGGTTAATTCTGCCACCATAATGCCTGAAAAGTACTATATACCCCATACTGTCATTTTGATTAATTGATTAGCTTGAATCTGCCTTCACATTAAATGGCAACCCACTCCAGTGTTCTTGCCTGGAGAATCCCAGGGACGGGGGAGCCTGGTGGGCTGCTGTATATGGGGTCGTCCAGAGTTGGACATGACTGAAGTGACTTAACCGCCTTCACATTAATTAATATCAGGACAGCATACAGGAAGGAGAAACCAAGGCTGATAAAGTAACACAACTCAAGTTAGGAAAACACCCTCACTGCTTTCAGTGCCAAGGACCATGCTCCTGCTTCCCTCCGCCTCACACTTCACTTGCTGAGGAACGGAGCATGCAGGTGGTGCTCAGAGATTCCCTGCCCACGATTCAGCTGGTTTTATTCTTAGAATTCCAACCAGTAATTATCCTGCTTCACCCAGAGAAAACTGAACCATCACCACAAACCCTCCATAGTCATCATGGAGATGCTCTAACCACTGGCCCTGCTGTGCACACACTATCCTCCCCTTGAGAATTCTCAACCTGGGAACTCCAGCGAATCAGGCCCCTCTGTGGTCTGGGCCGCACGTGGCTTCCAGCAAATTGTATTTTCCCGAATATCAGCCTGTCAAGAAGTTAGCTAGTAAGCACAGTTATATTATTGGGTCTCTTCTCTACTGCTTCCAGAGAGAAAGAGGAAGCAGAGCTCAGCAGTTTCCTTCTTAGGCAATGATTTTTTTTTTTCCCACAGAATGTTGAGCTTTTAGTTGTGCTGTAGAGGAAAGAGAAATGTCATCCGCTCACCAACGGTTCAAAGTCACTCTCCTCCTTTCCACCCTGTACACTAGTCACTGTTACATCTCACCGTGAAATGAAAAACAGCATCTCTGTGTCAAATACATGTCTCCTCTCTACCTCGATTTCTCATTACTTTCCATCGGCTAAGACAGAGCAGAGTTTATCCCCTAATTAGCTACTACTGTTGTCTTCATTCTGTTTACTTTATGTCCAATTCAAGGAAAATATGACCTTTTTCAAGGGAGAGAGAGAATGATGTATCGGCAGTTACGAGAGAGGCTGTGGTGGCTGGGCCGCGTGGCGTTAGCCAGCGGAGCCTAAGGAGGGAATTACATTTACAGAAAGTACTGGTGGTTCCAGAACAACGGTGGGAAGCCCCACTCGGGTAACGTGGATTATTCCAGAGCCAGCACTCCCAGTCTGAAGCAGACGTGCCTGCTGTGGTTATTACTTCACATTTAGGGTGATTAACTTCTTCACGTATATCTGAGAATCCCCACCCGATAGGACCAAACACATCTCGTCAAGCCCTCATGGACACATGCGCACTGCAAACGCACTCCCTTCTGCCCACATACACGCTCTGGAAACAGAGAAACAGTGAAGAGCCTCCTGCCATAAATGAGTAGGAACCAGCATCTGGAACGATGTGCCGCCAGCCTCCTTCCTGGTGCTGTGGGCAGTGCAGATCCAGGGCGCCTCACGCAAACCCACCTGTGAAGGTTCCCAGGCGTAGTCTCCCACAGGCCTGCACGCGGACAACAGCCTGTCAGGAGGACTGCTGCCAAGCACACTGATTTGAGCTCATAGATTCTTTTATCTTCACATTAGATGTTCGGACCTTGTTCTTCTTTCTGAAGCTGAGATGCTCCACTCATGACCCTTCCACTCCACCCCCTGCGCACCACATTTTTATTAATGCAACACAGTTCTTCCCTTGATGATGGTACAGATGTAGGTTATTTTTCCTTTTGATTTTTGACAACTTTCATGAGGCTCTGAGAAGTTAGCAGAATTTATGAGCAAGACTGTCATCTTGAAATGGAATAGTATGTCATCTCCAAAGATCTGTTCCGGTGAATTTGAGTCGGGGTTGGGGGGTTGGTGCATGGGCCCCAGTGAAGTTCAGATTGTGGCCACGGACATGGAAGTAACAACAGCAGCAGATGGTTTTCAATTCATTAGAGAATATTATGTGTAATTCAAGGCTAATTAGAAAATCTTGACAGTAGGAAGAACAGCAAAGATTCATGCAGCCATTCATTCTGCACAGATTCATTGAACGTCTGCCGTGCAGGTGCTGAGACTTGGTCCAGATTGCTGAGTGAAAGGAACACTGTCCTGTCACGGGGAGCCCAGCTGGCCGAGGGCACATGCAGTGCAGTCCCCAATCCTCCCTGAAGGTGGGTTGCCTCTTGCCCACAGCTCTGGATGCAGCCCCGGGGTCACAGTGAAAGAGCCCTGAGCTAGTTCTCAAGGACGTGGGAACATCTCATCACAGGCAGATGCTGCTTGGTCGTGTTTTCGGGATTACAGTCAGAGCGACTCCAAGAAACAAAAAAGCAAACTTCCAGACTCAGCATCAGGGGGGACTGCTCACTTATTCTGCAGTAATTGTGGGCAAATCAACCATTTCTTTTCATCTGCTACTTTTCATGAGGGCAGAGCCAACAGGTGGAGGGGAAGTGATGAAAGGAAAAAATGTGTGATGGGAAAGTCCTGCTCCTCAACCCAGCTCTCCTGACTCAGGACAAGACACGGGAACATTCTGCTCGTTAACCCATGTTTTCCTGCGACTCAGGATGAGACACAGGAAAGTTCTGTTCCTTAACATAAGCTCTCCTGCAACTCAGGACGAGACACTGTTGGTCGTGTCAGCCCACCCGCCCTGCACACAGGCCCTGCTCTGTGCCTCCTGGGGGGCCCCGGCTCCCCAGGACCACACGCACCCCTGCCGGCTAAGCCATGACGCGTCTGCAGAGGCGGGACCACTCCAGCCACAAGAACACAGCCTCGTAAAACTGGAATGTTGGCCCTCCACTGCCCTGACGCCAGATCAAACACGCTGTCACATTTTACGGTTTTTGAAGACCTTGAACCAATAAGATAGACAAAACAGCAGCAGGCAAGGGGAGGGCTTAATTTTCAAAACTTAACGTGGTATTCAGCAGTACAGAAATTGACTAATTGAATTTACTAAACAAAACCAAACTCACTGAAGAAACAGTAACCGAACACATAAGGTGTGACTTGTGCCAAGCAGGGAGCTGGGGTAAGACGCACGGGGCAAATGACAGATCCTCTCCCCATGTCTCTGAAGCTTAAACTTCAGGACAGGGAACAGGAGCAAACAGTGAGCAGCAGGGCCGTAGGAGAGAGGAGTTCGGACCACCCTGGGGAAGGGGTGGGGAGGGAAGGGTGCCAGGTGCTGCCCCCTTCAGGATGCAAAACCACATGTACCGTATGATGTGCTGTGCACGACACGGCACACACGTACAGACAGACGTGCTGCCTACAATATGGCACGTGTGTGCGGACCTGCATATACACAGGGTATATATATATGCACACATAAGTCAGTATACATACACATGTGGATGCCAGGTACCTATGCAGACCTCATGCACACACACCTAACATGTATAGTGTACATGTGCACAGATACACATGCACATATGTGCATTCCTGTCCTGTCTCCTAGTGGTGGCATCTAAGATCCTATAAATGAAGTCACCTGCTCTGTTATCCACAACCTGGGAGTTCCGACCCAGATTCCAGCCCAGTTCTACTGTACTTCACAACCTGCAAGCGCTGACTTGGCCTCAAAGCTCACTAACACTCATGCTCCCTCTCCAGCTCCTAGCTACCCTCGCCCCTTCCACCCAAAGGCTCCGTGACAGTCTCTCCCTGCTCACACTGGTCTCGGAAGCCTGGTCAGACTCTGTATCTGTTCCTGACTTATACTTCCCGTCTGCACGTATCACAGCACAGGGCACATAGGAGAAGTGACTTTGAGGATATTGAGGTATCCTACAATATGTGTCAGCCGCCCCTCGCCACCACTCACCCAAGCTCCCTGGATAGCGGTCAGCGAGGAGGGTTCAGAGACGCAGTCTGCACTGCCTCACTTCCTGAGTCTGAACCCACATCTCAGTGAGACTCTCAAGCATGCAAGACTGAGAAGGAGTGATCAGTCTGTGTCTTCAACTAAAACAGAAGCCTTTTTAGAGTCGATAGGATTTTTGACACTTGAAATGCACTCTTAGTAACAGGTTTACAGGTGTGCATAAAATTTCCAACACAAACACAATGACTCCCTACATAATCGAGTAGCACGCAAACTGCCGCCTCAGTTAGCTCGTTAGACTCACACAGGTGAGACCCAGAATGACAACTCTGGGGAATGCTGACCGTGAGAACAAGGATACTGTTCACCACCGGGATGTGAGTGCCATGGACACAGCCCAGCCAGTGCCTGCGGTGGGGACAGGGCTGGCGTGAGGGGTCAACACAACCCTGGCTCTCGGCTCTGTCTCCATCCCTCCTTCCCTAGAAACATGACTCTCCTTGTGGCAGGAGGAGCATCTCCCTGAGGTGGTAGGAAGACAGTCCATCCAAGACACTTAGATGCATCTCTGCAGGCCCATTCGGAGCAGCTCAGAGCGGGTGAAGCGCACAGAGGTGAGAAGCTGCAAACACCGTCAGGGATGCCTTGTGGCCTCCTCCATGTTGATAGCAGCATTGCTTACCACGCTCCAGTAATGCAACAGCCTAATGTCCATCAGTGGATGAATGGATCAAAAAGGCATGGTACATGTTAAACACACACACACACGTTTATACAATGGAAGATCTCTCAGTGATAAAAAAAAAAAGGAAACCCAACCATTTGGAATACATTGAGGGCATTATGTTAAGTGAAATAAGTCAAACAAATAAGAAAGACAAATACTGTATGATCTCATTTATATCTGGAATCTAAAACATGCATGCACATACGGACATATACCCACAGAAAAGAGATGAGACCTGTCACCAGAGGTGGGGACAGCTGGGGCTTCTGGAGAGGGGAGGCCAAACTCCCAGCTGTGAGATGAATAAGCCCAGGCTGTAACACACAACACGGTGCCTGGAGCTAACACGGCTGTGTGACAAGTGATGGTGAGAGAGTAAGTCCTAAGTGTCTCAACAACAAGAAGAAAATGTTTTTCCCTTTGTTCTTCGTTCTTGTCTTTTTACTGTACCCACGTGAGACGAGGCATGTTAGTGAACTTGGTAAAATTATTTCACAATGTGTGTGAATCCAACCACCATGCTGTACACCTTAAACTTATCTGGGGATTTGTCCACTGTTTCCCGATAAACCTAGAAAATGGATAAAAGCATTGCAAACCTAAGTCTGGGGTCCCTGATGTCAGCGCGTCTGTCAACAACACCTCAGTTCTGAAGGTCGAGGTTGTGCACCTGCCTGAGGCCTCTCTCCCCGACGCCTGCTCCATGCCCCCAGGAGGCGGAGCCTGGGGCGCATGGGGAGCCACACCACGGGCAGCTCTTGTGCAGCCTGGGAGGGTCAGGTGCTGGGAGAACTGGGCGAATTGGCCCAAAAGCAATTCACCTTCCAGCAACTCCATCCCCCAGGAAGGAGGACCCAGACAGGGAGCTTTGTGATGAATATGCACCGGGGTGAGTGGAAACACGGTGTGTTTCTGGGAACTGCCCTCAGGGAAAGAGAGTGGACACAGTTGTCTTGACAAGCGCCAGGAGAAATGAGGTGGGGCTGTGCTCAGCGACCGAAGGATGGAGACAGCTCTGGAGCGAGACTGGAAGGTGCACAAGAGTACCCCTAGGGCCTGGGGTGCGAGAGGACAGCTCAGAGGGACACAGGGAGGAGAGAGCTGCGGTGCCCACTGGGAGAGAGCTGCAGTGCCCATGGGGAGAGAGCCGTGGTGCCCACGGGGAGAGAGCTGCGGTGCCCATGGTGCCAACAGGGAGAGAGCCGTTGTGCCCAGGCGGAGAGAGTCACAGTGCCCATGGGGAGAGAGCTGTGGTGCCCAAGGGCAGAGAGCCACAGTGCCCATGGTGCCCACAGGGAGAGAGCCACAATGCCCAGGGGGAGAGAGCCGTGGTGCCCATGGTGCCCACAGGGAGATAGCCGCGGTGCCCATGGTGCCGACAGGGAGAGAGCCACGGTACCCATGGGGAGAGAGCCACGGTGCCCAGGGCAGAAAGCCACGGTGCCCACAGGAAGAGAGCCATGGTACCCATGCGGAGAGAGCTGAAGTGCCCATGGGGAGAGAGCCATGGTGCCCAAGGGCAGAGAGCTGCAGTGCCCATGGTATCCATAGGGAGAGAGCCGCAGTGCCCACGGGGAGAGAGCCGTGGTGCCCATGCGGTCCACAGGGAGAGAGTCGTGGTGCCCACAGGGAGAGAGCCACGGTGCCCACAGAGAGAGAGCCACAGTGCCCAGGACAGAGAGCCGTGGTGCCCNCAGAGGATGAGACGGCTGGATGGCATCACTGACTCAATGGACATGAGCTTGAGCAAGCTCCAAGAGACAGTGAAGGACAGATCCTGTTGCAGTGTATGGTGTCCCAAAGAGTCAGACACGACTTAGTGACTGAACAACAATAAATTTGAAAATAACCCACATATTTTTAGCAGTGAACATAATTTTAAACCTTGTGCACATACACTTGCATTTTTTATTGGAAGATGAGGCCATGCCCATCTGTACACCCCACTCCCTGGCCCACAGTAGGTGCTCCATGAGTGTCATGTAAACGCCTGAGAAGAGTAAGAAACCACCGGCATCTGGCACTTTCCTTGCAACCCTGAGACCATAAGCTTTTTGAGAGTAGAAACCTTGTCTTATTGTCCTCGTGGTTAATTCTGCCACCATAATGCCTGAAAAGTACTATATACCCCATACTGTCATTTTGATTAATTGATTAGCTTGAATCTGCCTTCACATTAAATGGCAACCCACTCCAGTGTTCTTGCCTGGAGAATCCCAGGGACGGGGGAGCCTGGTGGGCTGCTGTATATGGGGTCGTCCAGAGTTGGACATGACTGAAGTGACTTAACCGCCTTCACATTAATTAATATCAGGACAGCATACAGGAAGGAGAAACCAAGGCTGATAAAGTAACACAACTCAAGTTAGGAAAACACCCTCACTGCTTTCAGTGCCAAGGACCATGCTCCTGCTTCCCTCCGCCTCACACTTCACTTGCTGAGGAACGGAGCATGCAGGTGGTGCTCAGAGATTCCCTGCCCACGATTCAGCTGGTTTTATTCTTAGAATTCCAACCAGTAATTATCCTGCTTCACCCAGAGAAAACTGAACCATCACCACAAACCCTCCATAGTCATCATGGAGATGCTCTAACCACTGGCCCTGCTGTGCACACACTATCCTCCCCTTGAGAATTCTCAACCTGGGAACTCCAGCGAATCAGGCCCCTCTGTGGTCTGGGCCGCACGTGGCTTCCAGCAAATTGTATTTTCCCGAATATCAGCCTGTCAAGAAGTTAGCTAGTAAGCACAGTTATATTATTGGGTCTCTTCTCTACTGCTTCCAGAGAGAAAGAGGAAGCAGAGCTCAGCAGTTTCCTTCTTAGGCAATGATTTTTTTTTTTCCCACAGAATGTTGAGCTTTTAGTTGTGCTGTAGAGGAAAGAGAAATGTCATCCGCTCACCAACGGTTCAAAGTCACTCTCCTCCTTTCCACCCTGTACACTAGTCACTGTTACATCTCACCGTGAAATGAAAAACAGCATCTCTGTGTCAAATACATGTCTCCTCTCTACCTCGATTTCTCATTACTTTCCATCGGCTAAGACAGAGCAGAGTTTATCCCCTAATTAGCTACTACTGTTGTCTTCATTCTGTTTACTTTATGTCCAATTCAAGGAAAATATGACCTTTTTCAAGGGAGAGAGAGAATGATGTATCGGCAGTTACGAGAGAGGCTGTGGTGGCTGGGCCGCGTGGCGTTAGCCAGCGGAGCCTAAGGAGGGAATTACATTTACAGAAAGTACTGGTGGTTCCAGAACAACGGTGGGAAGCCCCACTCGGGTAACGTGGATTATTCCAGAGCCAGCACTCCCAGTCTGAAGCAGACGTGCCTGCTGTGGTTATTACTTCACATTTAGGGTGATTAACTTCTTCACGTATATCTGAGAATCCCCACCCGATAGGACCAAACACATCTCGTCAAGCCCTCATGGACACATGCGCACTGCAAACGCACTCCCTTCTGCCCACATACACGCTCTGGAAACAGAGAAACAGTGAAGAGCCTCCTGCCATAAATGAGTAGGAACCAGCATCTGGAACGATGTGCCGCCAGCCTCCTTCCTGGTGCTGTGGGCAGTGCAGATCCAGGGCGCCTCACGCAAACCCACCTGTGAAGGTTCCCAGGCGTAGTCTCCCACAGGCCTGCACGCGGACAACAGCCTGTCAGGAGGACTGCTGCCAAGCACACTGATTTGAGCTCATAGATTCTTTTATCTTCACATTAGATGTTCGGACCTTGTTCTTCTTTCTGAAGCTGAGATGCTCCACTCATGACCCTTCCACTCCACCCCCTGCGCACCACATTTTTATTAATGCAACACAGTTCTTCCCTTGATGATGGTACAGATGTAGGTTATTTTTCCTTTTGATTTTTGACAACTTTCATGAGGCTCTGAGAAGTTAGCAGAATTTATGAGCAAGACTGTCATCTTGAAATGGAATAGTATGTCATCTCCAAAGATCTGTTCCGGTGAATTTGAGTCGGGGTTGGGGGGTTGGTGCATGGGCCCCAGTGAAGTTCAGATTGTGGCCACGGACATGGAAGTAACAACAGCAGCAGATGGTTTTCAATTCATTAGAGAATATTATGTGTAATTCAAGGCTAATTAGAAAATCTTGACAGTAGGAAGAACAGCAAAGATTCATGCAGCCATTCATTCTGCACAGATTCATTGAACGTCTGCCGTGCAGGTGCTGAGACTTGGTCCAGATTGCTGAGTGAAAGGAACACTGTCCTGTCACGGGGAGCCCAGCTGGCCGAGGGCACATGCAGTGCAGTCCCCAATCCTCCCTGAAGGTGGGTTGCCTCTTGCCCACAGCTCTGGATGCAGCCCCGGGGTCACAGTGAAAGAGCCCTGAGCTAGTTCTCAAGGACGTGGGAACATCTCATCACAGGCAGATGCTGCTTGGTCGTGTTTTCGGGATTACAGTCAGAGCGACTCCAAGAAACAAAAAAGCAAACTTCCAGACTCAGCATCAGGGGGGACTGCTCACTTATTCTGCAGTAATTGTGGGCAAATCAACCATTTCTTTTCATCTGCTACTTTTCATGAGGGCAGAGCCAACAGGTGGAGGGGAAGTGATGAAAGGAAAAAATGTGTGATGGGAAAGTCCTGCTCCTCAACCCAGCTCTCCTGACTCAGGACAAGACACGGGAACATTCTGCTCGTTAACCCATGTTTTCCTGCGACTCAGGATGAGACACAGGAAAGTTCTGTTCCTTAACATAAGCTCTCCTGCAACTCAGGACGAGACACTGTTGGTCGTGTCAGCCCACCCGCCCTGCACACAGGCCCTGCTCTGTGCCTCCTGGGGGGCCCCGGCTCCCCAGGACCACACGCACCCCTGCCGGCTAAGCCATGACGCGTCTGCAGAGGCGGGACCACTCCAGCCACAAGAACACAGCCTCGTAAAACTGGAATGTTGGCCCTCCACTGCCCTGACGCCAGATCAAACACGCTGTCACATTTTACGGTTTTTGAAGACCTTGAACCAATAAGATAGACAAAACAGCAGCAGGCAAGGGGAGGGCTTAATTTTCAAAACTTAACGTGGTATTCAGCAGTACAGAAATTGACTAATTGAATTTACTAAACAAAACCAAACTCACTGAAGAAACAGTAACCGAACACATAAGGTGTGACTTGTGCCAAGCAGGGAGCTGGGGTAAGACGCACGGGGCAAATGACAGATCCTCTCCCCATGTCTCTGAAGCTTAAACTTCAGGACAGGGAACAGGAGCAAACAGTGAGCAGCAGGGCCGTAGGAGAGAGGAGTTCGGACCACCCTGGGGAAGGGGTGGGGAGGGAAGGGTGCCAGGTGCTGCCCCCTTCAGGATGCAAAACCACATGTACCGTATGATGTGCTGTGCACGACACGGCACACACGTACAGACAGACGTGCTGCCTACAATATGGCACGTGTGTGCGGACCTGCATATACACAGGGTATATATATATGCACACATAAGTCAGTATACATACACATGTGGATGCCAGGTACCTATGCAGACCTCATGCACACACACCTAACATGTATAGTGTACATGTGCACAGATACACATGCACATATGTGCATTCCTGTCCTGTCTCCTAGTGGTGGCATCTAAGATCCTATAAATGAAGTCACCTGCTCTGTTATCCACAACCTGGGAGTTCCGACCCAGATTCCAGCCCAGTTCTACTGTACTTCACAACCTGCAAGCGCTGACTTGGCCTCAAAGCTCACTAACACTCATGCTCCCTCTCCAGCTCCTAGCTACCCTCGCCCCTTCCACCCAAAGGCTCCGTGACAGTCTCTCCCTGCTCACACTGGTCTCGGAAGCCTGGTCAGACTCTGTATCTGTTCCTGACTTATACTTCCCGTCTGCACGTATCACAGCACAGGGCACATAGGAGAAGTGACTTTGAGGATATTGAGGTATCCTACAATATGTGTCAGCCGCCCCTCGCCACCACTCACCCAAGCTCCCTGGATAGCGGTCAGCGAGGAGGGTTCAGAGACGCAGTCTGCACTGCCTCACTTCCTGAGTCTGAACCCACATCTCAGTGAGACTCTCAAGCATGCAAGACTGAGAAGGAGTGATCAGTCTGTGTCTTCAACTAAAACAGAAGCCTTTTTAGAGTCGATAGGATTTTTGACACTTGAAATGCACTCTTAGTAACAGGTTTACAGGTGTGCATAAAATTTCCAACACAAACACAATGACTCCCTACATAATCGAGTAGCACGCAAACTGCCGCCTCAGTTAGCTCGTTAGACTCACACAGGTGAGACCCAGAATGACAACTCTGGGGAATGCTGACCGTGAGAACAAGGATACTGTTCACCACCGGGATGTGAGTGCCATGGACACAGCCCAGCCAGTGCCTGTGGTGGGGACAGGGCTGGCGTGAGGGGTCAACACAACCCTGGCTCTCGGCTCTGTCTCCATCCCTCCTTCCCTAGAAACATGACTCTCCTTGTGGCAGGAGGAGCATCTCCCTGAGGTGGTAGGAAGACAGTCCATCCAAGACACTTAGATGCATCTCTGCAGGCCCATTCGGAGCAGCTCAGAGCGGGTGAAGCGCACAGAGGTGAGAAGCTGCAAACACCGTCAGGGATGCCTTGTGGCCTCCTCCATGTTGATAGCAGCATTGCTTACCACGCTCCAGTAATGCAACAGCCTAATGTCCATCAGTGGATGAATGGATCAAAAAGGCATGGTACATGTTAAACACACACACACACGTTTATACAATGGAAGATCTCTCAGTGATAAAAAAAAAAAGGAAACCCAACCATTTGGAATACATTGAGGGCATTATGTTAAGTGAAATAAGTCAAACAAATAAGAAAGACAAATACTGTATGATCTCATTTATATCTGGAATCTAAAACATGCATGCACATACGGACATATACCCACAGAAAAGAGATGAGACCTGTCACCAGAGGTGGGGACAGCTGGGGCTTCTGGAGAGGGGAGGCCAAACTCCCAGCTGTGAGATGAATAAGCCCAGGCTGTAACACACAACACGGTGCCTGGAGCTAACACGGCTGTGTGACAAGTGATGGTGAGAGAGTAAGTCCTAAGTGTCTCAACAACAAGAAGAAAATGTTTTTCCCTTTGTTCTTCGTTCTTGTCTTTTTACTGTACCCACGTGAGACGAGGCATGTTAGTGAACTTGGTAAAATTATTTCACAATGTGTGTGAATCCAACCACCATGCTGTACACCTTAAACTTATCTGGGGATTTGTCCACTGTTTCCCGATAAACCTAGAAAATGGATAAAAGCATTGCAAACCTAAGTCTGGGGTCCCTGATGTCAGCGCGTCTGTCAACAACACCTCAGTTCTGAAGGTCGAGGTTGTGCACCTGCCTGAGGCCTCTCTCCCCGACGCCTGCTCCATGCCCCCAGGAGGCGGAGCCTGGGGCGCATGGGGAGCCACACCACGGGCAGCTCTTGTGCAGCCTGGGAGGGTCAGGTGCTGGGAGAACTGGGCGAATTGGCCCAAAAGCAATTCACCTTCCAGCAACTCCATCCCCCAGGAAGGAGGACCCAGACAGGGAGCTTTGTGATGAATATGCACCGGGGTGAGTGGAAACACGGTGTGTTTCTGGGAACTGCCCTCAGGGAAAGAGAGTGGACACAGTTGTCTTGACAAGCGCCAGGAGAAATGAGGTGGGGCTGTGCTCAGCGACCGAAGGATGGAGACAGCTCTGGAGCGAGACTGGAAGGTGCACAAGAGTACCCCTAGGGCCTGGGGTGCGAGAGGACAGCTCAGAGGGACACAGGGAGGAGAGAGCTGCGGTGCCCACTGGGAGAGAGCTGCAGTGCCCATGGGGAGAGAGCCGTGGTGCCCACGGGGAGAGAGCTGCGGTGCCCATGGTGCCAACAGGGAGAGAGCCGTTGTGCCCAGGCGGAGAGAGTCACAGTGCCCATGGGGAGAGAGCTGTGGTGCCCAAGGGCAGAGAGCCACAGTGCCCATGGTGCCCACAGGGAGAGAGCCACAATGCCCAGGGGGAGAGAGCCGTGGTGCCCATGGTGCCCACAGGGAGATAGCCGCGGTGCCCATGGTGCCGACAGGGAGAGAGCCACGGTACCCATGGGGAGAGAGCCACGGTGCCCAGGGCAGAAAGCCACGGTGCCCACAGGAAGAGAGCCATGGTACCCATGCGGAGAGAGCTGAAGTGCCCATGGGGAGAGAGCCATGGTGCCCAAGGGCAGAGAGCTGCAGTGCCCATGGTATCCATAGGGAGAGAGCCGCAGTGCCCACGGGGAGAGAGCCGTGGTGCCCATGCGGTCCACAGGGAGAGAGTCGTGGTGCCCACAGGGAGAGAGCCACGGTGCCCACAGAGAGAGAGCCACAGTGCCCAGGACAGAGAGCCGTGGTGCCCAAGGGCAGAGAGCCACAGTGCCCATGGTGCCCACAGGGAGAAAACCACAGTGCTCAGGGCAGAGAGCTGTGGTGCCCAAGGGCAGAGAGCCACAGTGCCCAGGGCAGAGAGCTGTGGTGCCCATGGTGCTCATAGGGAGAGAGCCACAGTGTCCACAGGGAGAGAGCTGTGGTGCCCAAGGGCAGAGAGCTGCAGTGCCCATAGCACCCACAGGGAGAGAGCCATGGTGGCCATGGGGAGAGAGCTGCGATGCCCAAGGGCAGAGAGCTGCTGTGCCTATAGTGCCCACAGGGAGAGAGCCATGGTGGCCATGGGCAGAGAGCCATGGTGCCCATAGGAGAGAGCTGCGGTGCCCAGGGCAGAGAGCTGTGGTGCCCATGGGCAGTAGAGCTGCGGTGTCCACGGGCAGAGCTCCAGAGACCCTCTGGCCGCCCTCCAGGGGCTCTGTGCTCAGCCTCGCCTGCTGGCCCCCCTGGGACAGACTGCAGCCCCTGCCCTGCTCCCACATAGTGAGGACATGAGGGTTAATGTGAATAAGACGGGAAGAGCCTCCGGGGCCTTGTCCGTCTGCACAGACCAGGCTCCCCCGGAACAGGGCTGTGGTCTGCGGGCCATGAAGCTGTTGAACCTAGGGGGTGGTCAGCAGGCCCTCCAACACCCTGTCCTCTCTCTTCACCAAATGGAGTCTAGCAGCACTTGCTGTCCACACACACCTTCGCCCTGTGGGGCGTGTGGTCCTCATGTGTCCTGGACACAAACACTTAGCAAAAGTGTGAGCCGCAAACACATGGGGAGCTTGACTTTTCACTGCAAAGGAGGGGAGAGGGGAGCCTGCTTCCTGGCACTGATCTGATTGCAGCCAGTGAGGGTCTTTAAGGTGGTTTTCCCAAGGTCACATTGACTTCCTGAAGCCAGCCTTTGAGCCTTCGGACCTGGAGGCCTGAGAAACAGCGTCTGTTCACCGCGACTCTGCCACACACGTGCGTATCTTTACTGCGTTCTCGCACTTCATGTTTAATCTAAAATTTTAACACAGTGTACACCCATGTGTAACGTGTGCTCCCTTTCGTAGTCCTGAAGTCTATGTTTCCACTAAGTAGGAAAAAAGGAAGTTGCTACACAAATTAACAGCCGAGACATATTACAAAGGAAAAGCTTAATCCTCTCAAACACTACAATATATTTATTTTCTCATTAAAGCAGGTTCCTGAATAACATCTATTTAGCCAGGCTTTTTATTATTCCCCCTCAGAGTGAAGACATTAAAATTACATTTCTGTAAAACCACTCAATCGTCCAGAATTATTTTCAGTAATTCAAACAATTGTTTCTGCGTGTCTACCTGTAATTATCTCAGAGTCTTGCTGTCTCCATGACTTACAGTCCCTCTGAAGTGAACAATCTCAGAATGTGAAATGTCACCTTCAGTCTGTCATTGAAGATGTTCACAAACATCTACGAAGAAAACCTGATACTCAGGTCTGATATTTAGCACAAATCTACACAAAAGCTTCTGGGCTCAAGCATCATTTTCTGTGTTCAAACAAGCGGAATCACGATTCCGCTGGTTCTCCTGAACTTCACTGGGATCGCTGGGATCAGTTACCCATTTAACAAGACAGTGCAGGCCACAACCTGGTCACAGCCAATTACGACATCTGAGCAGAGGCTCAGGGACGCCGAGTCAACATCCCAGGTTGCAAGTCGAGCTCAGGCCTGCTGTGCTCCGGGTGAGGCTGTGGATTCGAATCCATATGTGCTGTTGATGGTTCCATGTCCTCTGAGCTGCTCTACCTCTGGCAGAAACCAGTGAGTGCCAACCCAGTGGGCTTTGTGTGAGCGAGGCTTGAAGGAAACCATGGAAGGCCTGCACCCTGTCCAAGTCCAGAGGTGCCTGAGCACTAACAGAAGTTAATGCAGAAGTTTGACGTGTGGACAGGGTATTTAGTTGAACTAAATGCAAATAAAACAGCAGCAAACTTGTCTGAACCACAGTCCATATTCTTACACAGCAGCCACAGCGTGAGCACCCACGTCCTCTGTATTCCTGGCACGCGGACAGTACCCTCGAGGCCTCGATGGTCACTGCCTCGTGTCCAGGTCCAGTGGCCACAGCTTCCTGCTTCTTCCTTAACTGGGCTGAAGGCGGCCCTTGGTCAGTAACCCCTGCGGTGCTCACTGGGCCACGGCATCCAGCACAGTGCTCTCAGAGAAGCGTGACTCCATCTGTGGACTGACTGGCTTTGTCACACGGGAAGGCACATGCTAGCTGAAACTCTTTTGCAAAGTTCTCCAGTAAACCAGTAGACAGTCCACTACCCAAGTGATTGTGTTCCTCAGAGGCATGGCTGGGGAGACTCTGCCTTCCCCAACGGTGACCAGTGTGAGAGTCACTGGGTCTTCAGGGGAGGAAAGCGGGGTGCCCGGCACCCAGCAGCACCCAGGTTCCCGGGGCGGGGGACGGAGCAGTTCCATGACTCCTCCCATGGCACCTTCCTAAGCGCTGGTCTAATGAGCTTGCTTCCCTCTGCCCCACACTGTCCACTGATGAGTGCCAGCGAAGCCCAGGAATACCAACCATGAGAGGAGTACCGGAGTGAGCTGGCATGCCCTCCTCCAGGGGATCTTCCCAACATGGGGATCGAAGCCCCATCTCCTGCACTGGCAGGCGGATTCTTTACCACTGAGCCACCAGGGAAGCCCCCTTCCTCTTCAAATTCCTTCAAATGGTATTGTGATAATGCTTCTATTAGTCATTAAGACAGCTCAGGCTGTCTTCCCTGAGCCCCACAGTCCAGAATCAGCAGAGTGGAAGCAACTCTCCTTTATAGTGCTGTGTGTGTGGGGAAGGTTAGTGACTATGGAGTCACCCAGTGGTTTGCGATGATGCTTCTCCAAACATGTCATCTGAATAGCCAGCGTCTCAAATGTTAACAAAGGACCAACTTCACTCCTCCTCACTCTGGAATACGAATCTCCATGCAGGTTCCTGCTTTTCAAACATTCATTAGGTGTCATTCTTGCTTTCAACACTGGATGAAGCATCTGCCCAGGTTTAAACCCTGGGTAAAATTAATTCAAACAGTTTAAAATATTCTACAAGTGACACAAACAAGGCAATCTGTGTGACTAAGAGAATCCGGGGCATCTATATTTGGAGTTTGTTTTTTTTCTCTAACAGTTTGGAGTGACAAGTTAGTGGTTGCTAAGAAACGCACATCCCGAGGATGGGCAGGGGACACCCTCAAAGGCTTCCTTGCGCACGGGGGCGGGGTGCTGACAGTGCAGACATGGAACCAGAGGGTCCCAGCCACAGCCTGCTGAGGAGCGCTCGCTGGGTCCTGCAGGTGTCCCCCTGAGTCACAGGCCTGCCCAGAGGGCTCTGAAACCCATGAGGCAGACAGCATAGGAGTCCTACACCATTCCTGCCCTGCTTTGATGCGACAGGGAATACGTGCCTGAGCTGCTCTGGTGACACAGGATCATCGCTCCCGGAACTGCCGGGAGCCGCCCGCAGCCCAGGGAAGCTCGGCCTCGTCTGTGCGCTCTTGCTCCCCATGGAGGCCCAGGCGCCTGCCGTTTGGTGAGAGGCCCTGTGGGAAAGGTGCTGGGCAGGGCTGGGGACACACTTCATAGACGGCTCCAGGGCTTCTGACAGGTGGCCCAGAAGAGGCATGAAGCCCCACTGGCCATGTGAGGACGCAGGACAGATGCAACCCAAGTCCTCTCCACCCGCGCCCGAGACCCCAGGTGAGCCCAGCCTCTCAGTGTGCCGCAGATGACAGCTTCTGATCACCCGCACATGTTAACAGGACGCCCCACTGGAGGCGTGGGTAGAATCAGAGGAACCTCAGTGTCCCTCCTCCAGGAGGAGGAGTCACAGACCTTCCCTCTCTCAGGGCACCCTGAAGCCCAGGCGGGGTCAGGGCTGCGGGAGCGGCCACCGACCTCTGACCACACGTTAGCTGTGCTCATTTGTGAGCTGAGACCGTGATCTACTGCAGAGAAGCTTTGGGCGGGCACACCTCACAGCCTCACCACCCATGGGGCAAGGCTGACCCCAGTTACAATCGAAGGCGTCAACCTGCAGGTGGTCCATACAGGAACTTAGCCACTGCCCCAGGGTCCCCAGGTTCCCAGATACCCAGCACCATGGGCCACAGGTAAACAGGGGGATCCTCCTCACAGGCTGTATACTGTCACCCTGCTTATTTAACTTATATGCAGAGTACATCATGAGAAACGCTGGGCTAGATGAAGCACAAGCTGGAATCAAGATTGTCGGGAGAAATATCAATAACCTCAGATATGCAGATGACACCACCCTTATGGCAGAAAGTGAAGAAGTACTAAAGAGCCTCTTGATGAAAGTGAAAGACAAGAGTGAAAAAACTGGGTTAAAATTCAACATTCAGAAAACTAAGATTATGGCATTTGGTCCCATCACTTCATGGGAAATAGATGGAGAAACAGTGGAAACAGTGACAGACTTTATTTTTTGAGGGGCTCCAAAATCACTACAGATGGTGATTGCAGCTATGAAATTAAAAGACGCTTACTCCTTGGAAGAAAAGTTATGACCAACTTAGCTTATTAGAAAGCAGAGACATTACTTTGCCAACAAAAGTCTGTATAGTCAAATCTATGGTTTTTCCAGTAGTCATGGATGTGAGAGTTGGACTATAAAGAGAGCTGAGCATCAAAGAATTGATGCTTTTGAACTGTGGTATTGGAGGAGACTTGTGAGAGTCCCTTGGACTGCAAGGAGATTCAACTAGTCCATCCTAAAGGATATTAGTCCTGAATATTCACTGGAAGGGCTGATGTTGAAGCTGAAACTCCAATACTCTGGCCACCTGATGTGAAGAGCTGACTCATCTGAAAAGACCTTGATGATGGGAAAGATTGAAGGTGGGAGGAGAAGGGGANATATTAGTCCTGAATATTCACTGGAAGGGCTGATGTTGAAGCTGAAACTCCAATACTCTGGCCACCTGATGTGAAGAGCTGACTCATCTGAAAAGACCTTGATGATGGGAAAGATTGAAGGTGGGAGGAGAAGGGGATGACAGAGGAGATGGTTGGATAGCATCACTGACTTGATGGATATGAGTTAGAGCAAACTCTGGTAGTTGTTGATGGACGAGGAGGTCTGGTGTGCTGCAGTCCACGGGGTCGCAAAGAGTTGGACACGACTGAGGGACTGAACTGAACTTCACCCCACAGGCTGCTGTGTATGAGTAAACAAGAAAAGACATTTCCAGGGCTTGGAACCCTTCCTGGGCTACTGATCATTTGCAATTATTTTTAGTAGCTCACTCTACAGATCAACTCTTAGAGCAAATATTAGTATCAAGAAACACACCTGTGCACACACACTGAGCACTGCCAAAACTGTCATCTGAACACAGATAGCTATAAGTTAATGACCAATTAGCCATCTTCTCACTGTCATTACCTTACTTATTCCATGAACTGAAATTCTTTCCACTCCTCTTACAAGTGACCGTCTCCTCCAGCCTCAGCGGCCCTGCCGTGAGGGGTCCCTCCTCACTCCTTCCCCAGATCCCGAGTCCCCACTCACAGCTCACCCTCTTGTGCCCGTCGCCGACGTACAGAGGGTCTGGGGCCCAGCCCCATGGCAAGCTCAGAGAGTCATGCAGGGGCCCTCAGCTGTGGCACCTGGGTCACCACAGCTCACACCTTATAGCTCAGATGCTCCCTGCTCTTTGTGATGCTCACACAACTCGGACAGCATCTGTATGCACCTAGAAGTGGCCCTTTCCCTCCAGGGTCTGAGCTCTGGGTGCCCCACCCGAAAGCGCTTCACTCTGCCAGGCTGCCTGCCTCCTCACCACGTCCTGCTCTTTCCTACTGGCCAGCGCCGCCCCACAGTCTGGAAGTCTGGTGTCACTTTGTGTGGAATGCCTCTCCTGACTCAGTGCACACCAGCAGCTCGTCATGAGCTCCCCAACTTCTAGTGCTACCTTCTATCTTATTTGGCATTTCAGGTTATGCACATTATTCTCCCAACTAAACTGGAAGATCCATGGAGGATGGGAACTTGCTCCTTAAAATTTGTCAAACAAAACAGTTATTTATATAAATATTATATGTTTATACATTATATTATATATGCTATTATAGGTGATGGTTCTTCATGCAAATTCTATATATTTCTATACTTTATTTAATACATATGCATTTACATAAAGTGCCCCAGACTATTAGTTTGCTTTCCCAGAATAATCTCAAGACAAGTCACCTGGGAGCTTTCTGAAGCGGCACTGTCGGCTATGTGAGAATAAGCTAGGTCACAAGCCCATAGAGTTTGAAAATAATCTCGTTTAAAAGACTTTTACAGAATGTGTGTCGACTATGGCTGGTGTTAACAGCACTGGGTCAGTCACGTTACATGATGTCACTGTTTACACTTGTGCCCAGAACAACCTGGCTGCAGAGGTACTGGGATTTGAATTCCAACTCAGACCTGAACATCCGGGTCCCCTCCGGCACAGAGCAGAGTCCTAACCCTTCTCCAGGACAGGATGGATGTGCATCCCACGTCGGCGCGGGAGCATCTGGCAGTTAGATGCATAAGCTTCGGGTCCTCTCTGTCTACCTGAGGAGCGTTTCCAGACCGTCAGCGCTCCCTTCTGGGATGTTCACTGAATGTGTCAACCTGCCTGGCTGGGAGGGCCCCAGACGCTGGGCTGGGCATTCCGGCTTTGTCTTTGAAGGTGTCCTCAGAGGAGATGAATGCTTCAACAGGTAGGGTGAGTCAGCAGGTGGCGTTCCTGTGCGGGCAGGCCTTGTCCATCAGCTGATGGCCTCAACAGAACAGACAGCTGACCTCTCCAGTAAGACAGGGTCTCTCTTGATCACCTCCCTTCGAACTGGGGAGTCAGCTTTTCATGCCTTCAGACTCAGGATGAAACGACAGCTCTTCCCAAGTCTGGCCTGCAGCCTTCAGCCTGGCCCACAGCACTGGCTACCCCAGGGCTCCAACTGGCGGCTTGCCCTACATGTCTCAGGCTTGGCAGCTCCAACTTCCTGTGATGACTCTCCTCCCGTGTCTATGCAGCCAGCCCTCCTGTGGCTCCTCAGGTGCACCCGCGCTTAATCTGCTGACTGTAGTGGCCCTTCATGCCGGCCCCAGGCCCCGGGTCAGGGCTGCGGCTCCATGTCCCCACTGCTCACACGTAGCCAGAGTCCAGCACACAGAGGCACCCGGCGCCTGAGCAGACGTGGGCCTGGACGGCAGGACTGTGTGCTGCTGAGGTGCGTCCTCTTGCTTTCTGCATCTCACCCACCCCAACCACTTCTCCTTGTACTCCGTCAGGCCTCAACTGGTGGATGCCAGGCCCTCTTGTGGTGCCCAGCATGGGGGGTCACCCTGAAGCACCTGCTGGGAACCTGTGAAGGTTAACCCTGTGAATAGCAGGGATTGTGTGTGACTCCGCATCTCCTGTGGGAACTGTGGGACAAGCATGCTCTCCCAGAAGATCGGCTCCTGGACTGTATCTGTCCTTTGGGGTGGCTCCTCCCCCAGTGTCTGAGGTGCCATCCTCCTGGACAGGCTCCATGAACCCAGGCCTGAGGCCTCCTTGGCACCTTCAGTTACTCGGGAGTATGTGTTCTCTGCACGCGTGAGCTGCTTTCAGCTAGTCCTGGACACAGGCAGCAGGCACACATCCTGGTCTACAGGGAGGATGCTGAAGCCGCCGCCGCTGTGGGGGAGGCAGATGGCCGGGGCCGCGCTCTGGGGCCGGGATGTCCTGCAGAGGCTTCCTCTGTGGCCATCCCTTCCACGGTGGGCGGCCCTTCTGCTTCCACATCGGGGTGGTGCTGCGTCCTACCCTGACAGGCTGAATGAAGCCCTCAGAGTTCATGTCCATCTCTGTGGAACTTAGGCAGTGGCTGCAACACCCTCCACACCACGCACGCAGCAACGACACATCCTCACGCTAACCATGCTGGCTTATCTCCGTGAGGGGCTCACGGACTTTGCTTCCAGTGGCAAAGGCTTCACCTGAAGAACAGCAAGGGAACTTTCTGGAATATAGAGAAGTTTCTGAAATGTGGACAGGTTCTCTGTCTTGACTGGTGCCCAAGCTACACAGTACACACACTTGGTATATGGGCATTTTCTGTACGTAAAGTATACATCAAGAAGGCAAGAAATAACCTGCCTTTATGAGAGAAATAAATTATAATTTTTATCCTTATTAGTTTAAAAAAAGGCAGTTTATGTACTGGGAAGGCACAGCTGTTTTGATTTATTCATTCAACTTCATGGAATTGTTAGAAACATAATAGGAATACTCAATAACATTTTAGAAGTGTTTTCTCCACTCAAATAAAAACAAATTAGATTATGTCTTCACTTTAATTGGCTAGTATCAAACACCAAATATTTAATTGCATTTACTCAAACAATAATCCAATATTTATTTCTAATGGAATGCTTTAATTTTCGATCTGCTAGTCTTTTTGTTTCCCCATAATTATTTGTGCACTGCAGCTAGTGTTACATATTGAATATTCTTCAATCCATTCTTGGCAATCACTGGGTATACACTTAAGGGTATGGTGTGGAGGCTAAAATATTTTTCCTATTTAGTTCAAAAAATTTATACTCACATTTAGATTTCATAAAAATATGACAACTCTGAATAAATACATATTAATGTAGCAATGCTACTCTAGTATCATCTAATCTGTAGATCGAGTCTAAATTGTGATTGCAGTACACACTTATTTACAATAATGCATACGCAATGGGGAAAGTTTAATTACTCAGACCATATTTATTTTACCTTCCTGAATTAAAAGGAAAATTTAACACATTAATTTTCAGTATTAATAGTACTAAATAGATAGAAACAGTCAAGTTTGTTGCTCCTCTCATCAGGCCACAGGCCTGGGGCCTGGAAGGGGGTGGGTAGGGTCTTGGTGTGGGTGGAGCTTGCAGGTTCCAAGAGCTGGGAACTCGAGGGCTGGGCACCAGGAGCCTGCTGACTCCTCTCCACGTGGCCAGCGCAGTTCACGGGGACTGGCTGCAGAGGCTGAGCCCAGGGGAAAGCCAAGCTCCCTCGGGGCTCCACCTCTGACTTCTCTGAAGTGGTAAGTCAGCATTTCTCCCAAATTGAAAAGTGGAAACAGTATCTACATATGTTTACTTTCTTTGGGTGCTTAAGGGATTAAAGAAATTAAGTCCATAAATTACTCCGGAGGTCTTTGATGTTACTTGAAGGTATAGAAAAGTCAAAACTGTGTGTGTTTGTGTGTGTGTGCATGTGTGTGTGTTTGTGCCTGTGCATATGTGTTGTGCGTGTCTCTCTGTGTGTGTGCATGTGTGTGTGCCTGTGCATATGTGTTGTGCGTGTTTGTGTGTGCATGTGTGTGTGTTTGTGCCTATGCATATGTGTTGTGTTTGTGTATGTATGTGTGTGTGCATGTGTGCCTGTGCATATGTGTTGTGTGTGTTTGTGTATGTGTGTGTGCGCGCATGTGTGTGTGTTTGTGCCTGTGCATATGTGTTGTGTGTGTTTGTGTGCATGTACGTGTGTTTGTGCCTGTGCATGTGTGTTGTGTGTGTTTGGGTGTATGTGTGTGCGTATCTGCATGTGTTTGTGCCTGTGCGTATGTGTTGTGTTTGTGTGTGTGTGTGCATGTGCGTGTGTTTGTGCCTGTGCATATGTGTTGTGTGTGTTTGGGTGTGTATGTGTAACCTTCACTCCTGACATGAGCTAGCAGTCACTGCAGAGACGCAGTCTGTAGGGACCTGGAGCAGGTAAGATGCAGACCTGGGTCAAGGTGGGTGGTGACGCAGGTGTAGACCCTGCCCCAAGGTCAGAGGCTGGTCTCTGGAGGCCACACAGGTCAGGAGGCTCTCCTGCCGGCTCTTTCTACAGCTGTGGGAACACGATTTAAGTATTAATGGTCAGAAAGGTGGCGGGGGTAGGACAACCTTTCCTGGCATTGACTGAGTCACAGTAAGACTCCTTACAGTGGAAGAAAATCCAACTCCTGTGTTGATGAAACCCCACTTGTGCGTCTCCCCCAGACAACTCAGTGTGGGCTTGAATGTGCTGCACTCATGCTTGAGAATCAGAGGGCGGAGCCATAGTTCACAGCCACCTGGGGAAAAGAGAAATGCCTGACCTGACCCACACATCACGGTCCGCCAAACCCCACGTGAGATGGGACACTACGCTCATCAACGCTGCATGATTCCCATCACAGATCAGGCCTGACGGATGTGGGAAGGGGTAACAGGCCCCAAGCTCTGAGCGCACTTGGTACAGGCTCAGGAAAACCCTCCCTGCTGTCAGCTCTTCCTGGGAGGGGAGATGTTTCTTCACGAGAAATGAGCAGCTCTAGGCCTGCAAAGGTCAAGAGCAAATGCCACAAAGTATGCGCTAAGTCCCTTCCATTGTGGCTGACTCTTTATGACCCTATGGATTACAGCCCACCAGGCTCCTCTGTCCATGGCATTCTCCAGGCAAGAATACTGGAGTGGGTTGCCATGCACTCCTCCAGGGGATCTTCGTGAACCAGGGATCAAACCTGCATCTCCTACAGCTCCTGCATTGCAGGTGAATTCTTTACTATGCTGGAAGAAGCACAAGCTGGAATCAAGATTGCCGGGAGAAATATCAATAACCTCACATATGCTGACGACACCACCCTTATGGCAGAAAGTAAAGAGAAACTAAAAAGCCTCTTGATAAAAGTGAGAGGAGAGAGAGAAAAAGTTGGCTTAAAGCTCAACATTCAGAAAATGAAGATCTGGTCCCATCAGTTGATGGGAAATAGATGGGGAAACAATGGAAACAGTGAGAGACTTTATTTTCTTGGGCTCCAAAATCACTGCAGATGGTGATGGCAGCCATGAAATTAAAAGATGCTTACTCCTTAGAAGGAAATTTATGACCAACCTAGATAGCATGTTGAAAAGCAGAGACATTACTTTGCCAACAAAGGTCCGTCTAGTCAAGGCTATGGTTTTTCCAGTGGTCATGTATACATGTGAGAGCTGGACTGTGAAAAAGTTGAGAGCCGAAGAACTGATGCTTTTAAACCGTGGTTTTGGAGAAGACTCTTGAGAGCCCCTTGGACTGCAAGGAAATCCAACCAGTCCATTCTGAAGGAGATCAGCCCTGGGTGTTCTTTGGAAGGAATGATATTAAAGCTGAAACTCTAGTACTTTGGCCACCTCATGTGAAGAGTTGACTCATTGGAAAAGACTCTGATGCTGGGAGGGATTGGGGGCAGGAGGAGAAGGGGACGACAGAGGATGATATGGCTGGGTGGCATCACTGACTCGATGGAAGTGAGTCTGAGTGAACTCCGGGAGATGGTAATGGACAGGGAGGCCTGGTGTGCTGCGATTCATGGGGTCGCAAAGAGTTGGACACAACTGAGTGACTGAACTGAACTGAACTGAATCACTGGGAAAGCCCCACCACAAAGTGAGGGTTCTGTAAATCACCTCGGGAAATGTGCCTGCAGATGCGAGTAGAAACAAACTAGCATCTTCCTCAGATCCACTCACCACGGCTTTCAGGGGTGCAGCAGGTCTCAACTCTCTGAGGAGTCCCTGGGCCCCTCTCAGCGACCACACTGACAGCCCCCAGCCCCGCCACAGGCTCTCAGCCCCCTCCAGCCCGCCTGGACCCAGCATGGCTGCTGCATCAGAAAAGCATCCGTTACTGCTCCTCAGCGCTTTGCCTGTGCTCTCTGCCTGAGATCAAAACGTGGTGAAAACAAACACGAGTGAAGATTTAAGACAGAAATCAACAGAACCACACCACAAGAAGCCCAGACAACACACGCGGTGCCCTGCCCAGAAGCAGGGTGACCTGCATGTGGACTCGGGTTTGTGCAAACCTCGGCAGGAGAGCCAGGAGGCTTCCAGACGAGGCAGGTATACCGTGACCAGGGGATCACATGTTTTCTTTCTGGAGAAATTGGTAACATACCCGGTTCACTGATATAACTCCTTCCCTGAACAGAACAGTACTCCAGGAACACATGGGGAAAAGATAAATAAACATGTGTCTTCAGTAAAGAATCTAAAATATAGTACAACTGAGGGGCATGAGGCCCGAGCTGCAGAGGGCGGGTTGTGAACACAGCTGCAGTGGCTCCCCACCTGCGGGGCACTGACCACCCACAGGGACGAGGACTTCCAGACCAGATGTGTAACCACAGGTGTGCTTCCCTAGAGAAATGTTGCACACCGCACAGGAAGCCGAGCAGGACCCTCTGGGGAGGTAGCAGCGGCGGGCACGCCTCACGTTGCGTGTGGTCTCAGCCCCACACAGGAGGACGTTTGTGTGCACCATGGTGCACAGGCCAGGGAAGCCCAGAAACACCTTCACACGTACCAAAGCAGACACTCCCAGGTTTGGAGACAGGAGTGGGACGTGCAGAGGGGAGCCTGGATGAATTTCATGGGAAAATTGAATCTTGGTGATTCAATTCAAACTCTCTACCAATGGCTGAATATGTTAGTGGAGAAAAAAATTGGATTTTCATTCTCAGGGGAGAGGATAGACATCATTTATTTACACTTATCCCCATAAGAAGAAGGTCGGTGGGCATAGGGCTCTGGGGACTGCCTGCCGTGGCCTCGCCGCCCACCTACCCTTTCCCACCCACGGAGGACACCCTGCAGCCTGTTGCCCAGAATGCGACTGTAGACTCGGAGCCCCAGACCAATGAAAACTGATTCTATACCGGCCACCCCAAAGAAGTCCACTGTTACAATGATCACAACAAACTGACGTTCCTGACATGTTCAGTCCAGCTTAAGTATTAGCTCAGCCTGGGTCACTCACAACCACCTGATCCCCAGGGAGTGAGGCTGGGTTTCTGCTGGAACCCACGGCGGGCTGTAACTGCGTGCGTCCCCACACCCGTACCAGAGCAACCGTCATGGCGTGCTGCCCCCGGACCCTCTCGTGCCTTTTCTTCTTGCTCGGCCGCTCCCTGAGATGCCCACGGGAGCTGTGCGCACCCTCCTCTAGGACGAACACTTCCTGGCCGGAAGAAGGGCAGGAGACAGAGAGGAGTGCCGCTCGCAGCACTGGGCTGGCTGCGCTGCGCTGGTCTGGGTGTCCACGGAGACGGGTCTCATCTCACCACCAAGATGCCGTCTGTTTCTCTCTGAGATTGCTGTGGCTGAGGGTTAGTGATGGGTCTCAGGGAACAAAACCTCTGAGAGAGTTATTCCTGCGGGGTTGATGCAGCTGCCGTTTCTGTTGCTGTGCAGCTTTGTCACATGTCAGGAGGCTTCTGTGAGTCTTTATTTCTTCCTTCAAAACTCATAACCTACTTAATACCATTTTCCATTCATGAAAAACTATGAAGCCACTCTTGTCTTTATCAGAGACCATTTCTTTAACCTGAGAGATTAAATTGTTATATGATGTCAACAGGGGACTTAATGCTACCAGAAAGAAGAAAATAATCAAAAAATAAACAGCAGCAATTGCAGAGACATTTCTCATGAGTGCTCCATAAAAATGTCAGCATAACAAGGTGATTTCACATAAAAAGAGGGCAGGAGACTGTCTCCTCCCCACCAAAGGGAGCAGCGTCGTCGAAGACAGCCGCCCTCCCTGCAGGGCTGCAGAGGGTGGCCTCCAGGAGCAGGAGTCAGACCGAAGGGGCACCGCATCCCCACAGCCGCCAAGCCAGGCGGGCGGTCCTGGCTGCAGAGAGGCTGCAGGCCGGCTCCTCTGCGGGGATGGACACTGGCGGCCACTGCCTCTGGGGCCCAGGCATCCGCAGGACTCAGGCTGGAAACACAAGGATGTACTGCGCACACTCGAGAAGACAATGCCTCAGACTGACAGACGCCAAGGAGGCCCTGGGAGGGAGGGGGGCCCCGGGGACGGGGAGCGGGCCTCCCGTTAGACTCGCCCCGGACGACAGTCAGGCATGGGTCCCCTGAACTAGCTGATGCCTCCCAGCAGCATCATGGGGAACATCAACAGAAACAACAACAGCTCATGCTACACCGATGTCTAGTTACAGAGCTCCCAGGTGATGTCAACGGCATGAAATATAAAAGAAGGACGAAATCACTGCACCTTCCTCAGCCCTGATACAGAATTAAACTGCGTCCTTACCAGAGTTCAGACTCTTCATCCTAAGCACCTGGTGTGACCCCGAGGTTACTGTCCTGTTTATGTTGTCACTCTAAACCCACGTAATCTCTTCTCCATGCACGAGTCTCCACTCCTATACGGCAAGTGGGTGAGCGGCAGGCTCGGGTCACTGAGAGGAAACAGGGCCTGTACTGATCGGCTTCCCCTTATTGATGACAAAGCCCCTCCCCGCAAGTCAGGTCTCCAGCATCACCCTGGGCGACCGTTCAGCTGCTGTTCAAGAAACAGGTGCCTGGGGGGTTCAGAGTACGGTCCAGACCCCAGTGCACAGCACAGATGCGGTTCTGAAATGGGATCTGCTGTGCCTCCATGAGGGGCCCGTGACCTGGTGCCTGGATGCATAGCCCTCACGCTGGGCCCCAGGCCAGGCCAGCCACGGGCCCTGGCTACGGAGAGGACCTTTGATCGCACAGCTCAGATGCTCAGCTCAGCCTTTCATTCTGCCTGAGAACATTTCAGTCCGGCTACTGCCCAGCAGTGCTTAGAGAAAGCCGGACTGGTGATATTCAGTTTACAGCTTCACAGAGCAGTCAGTGCGCCGGTTGGGAGGGCTTGGCACCTGGTGGGAGATTCAAACGGCCTTACAAAGAGGCAGGATGCCAACTGTAAGGGCAGGACCGCCCTGCAGTGGCTGCTATTATTGACCATTTATAACCAATCACACAACCAAAGCTACACTCAAGGGCTGAGCATATTCTTTAAATACACTGGGAACATATTAGATACAAATAGACCCATTAAGATACTAGGCAATTGCAGATAAGCTCACCAGAGGTCTATTTTTTGCTGAAACTTTGAGGAAAATATAATTTGTTAGGTGAAAAATCTGCAGTGTGTCCCAGTCTTCATATACTTAACTGACTGTGAGAATTCAATTTCAAAACAAGCACAACCAAGCCGAAAACAAGGTGCAAAGCATGACGCTTGCACCCTCCCTGGGTGGGCTTTCTCATGAACCGTCCAGGGTGCATGGCTGCCCGCTTCTTACTTTGTGCTGAGTCCAGGCCCCTCCTGCTGAAAGGGAGCCTTCTGCAGTATAGAAATTTAATAAAAACCAGTGCGGCCACTGCCGCTTCCAAAATCTCAGTGTGTAAGAATGAAGGTGATTCCTCAAAAGTGTCGAGTGAATGAACATAAGGTCCAAAGCAAAAGCATGTGTGCTACATCCTCCTCAGTCTACAAGGAAGATATGATCACAAAGGATTCTCCTCTCACTGAAGCGAGGCCTCCACAGCCAGGGAAGATATCACACACACACACACATACCATGCACACCACACACACATGCATGCACATCTCTCTCTCACACACACACACACACACACACGTACCATGCACACCACACACACATGCATGCACATCACACGCACACACACACGCACACGCACACACACACACACACACTCTTCAAGAAACCTGAAGACAAGGACCGGCTCCCTCTGCCCTGGACCCACAGGGGCTGACCCTCTCCAGATTCAGGCAAAGGATTGGTGACCGTGGATCCACAGGACCCTGATGGCTGGACACAGACTGAAACCACCCTGGCCTGTGCACGAGGGTCTCCACCACGACGGGAAACTCCTCTCTTCATACGGTGCTCCCTGTGCTAAGCTGCTTACTCATGAGTAACAGCCCCTCTCACCCTGTGAGCCACGCTAGCCAGTGGTTGGTCTGCTCCCTCCCAGGCAGCCCAGGGCTGGCCCCCATCGGCATCAGCAGGACAGAGGCTGGCAGGACCACCTCACCCCGCATGTCACACACTGCCTCTGGGGTCCCAGCATGGGGCACCTGGTGCCAATTTCCTGTGATGTTTCCAAGAGAGGCGTGCCATGGGGGTCCACACCAGCCCTAGGACTGCAGCAACCTCCTGCCCAAGGTCATCAAGAAATAAGGAAAGGTGCTGTTTCTTCCTCAGACCATAGCCAGGATTACTAAACTCAGGAGTGAAACTCTGTAGCCACAATTTCCATTCAACTGCACTGAACATGAAAATGCACTCAAAACAGCCAATGCTTCCTCCCCACTATCTGAGGTGCTTTAGACAAAGGTATGTATTTCATTTTTATCGTTCAAATAGAAAACAGAAACATACCCAGAGCAGCACCACTAGCACCAAGGTCAGCACGGGAGTCACTCAGCCCATAAACACAAAGGAAAAGGAAACCAGAATCCATAGAAGGTTCGTACCTTTGAACAGGGTCAGTCCGTACAAGGTTCCTTTGATTTTAGTCAGTCTCAGCTCCATGGGTTGGGCCCGACCTTCTAGTCATGTCCTTTGGAAAATGGAAGGTAAGGTTTGTGCTAAAGTCATCCCTAAAGCGATCAAATCGCAAGGAAACCAGCTTCACAGTCGTTGGTGTGGATGGGGTCATGGACGGACACAGGTTGGCAGGACCGTGGGTCCTGACACCAACTGGCTCCACGTTGTCCACTCGCAAAGGATGAGCTGCCAGCAGAGTTGCGTGGGCTGGAGGGCTGGGGGGCTGGGGGCTCACTGCCTGGTGAAAACAGAGAAGCCCTCACTCCAGCTGTGGCTGTGCCCAAATCCACTGGAAGAGCAACTTCTACACATGAAAATATCACAAAGTTCCTCACCTACCCCTTGAAATGTATAATTATATCTTAAGTCAGTAATAGCCCCAAATCATTGGGGTATAGTGTAAATCAAGTATAAGGTGGCATTTGCAGGCATAAATGGACTCACAGATCTTAGGGGAAACACAGATCACACACGTGTGCCTAGGTCCACACACACGTGCACATGGACCTTAGGGGAGACACAGATCACACATGTGTGCACAGGTGCATGTGCACATGCACATGGACCTTAGGGGAGACACAGATCACACACGTGCACAGGAGCACATGCACATATGTAGTCAGATGGTGTCTGCTTAGTTCTCAGTGGTATGCAGCACAGTACTATCAACTTTTTGTTACTTTGGCTTATTTTTCAAATTTTAAAAAATTATAGGGTAGCTCACAAAATAACTATGCAGCTTATTTTAACTGGCAACTTGAGGCCGACCAGGCATGGTTTAAGTTACACTAGCTTTACACATGTGGCTGCAAGTCCACAGCCGCAGGGCCACTTGGGGAAGAAACTCAGGAAGCCAGATGACGGCGGCGAGCGGGCACCTCATGCCACCCAGGCCCGGGGGAGCAGTGCTGCGGCGGGTTGTCTCCCTAAGAAGCAGCAGGAAGGCCAGCAGCCCAGACCCTGAGGGCCAAAGACCCTGGCCCCTCCCGGATTCCGTCTAAGCTAAGACTGGCCAAGGGGGCTGTATGTAGGGCCATCCCACAAGGCTCACCCCACGGGTTGGAGCCCACTGTTACATGCTCAGGAGCTTTATAAACGAGGGTTTAAACAGTCATTCTGAACACTCACATCTCGTAAACTTATAGTCAAAGAACTCATCTTAGAGCAAAGGGAACACCACTCACGTTCACCCATCTGCACACACTGCCCTGACCGCTTTTGCTCCTGTCTGCCCACCAGACGGACGCACTACAGTGGATTGCCGGCCAGCATCCCCTCCCTGGGCTGTGTGGGGACTGCGGGGGCAGGGCTGTTCTCCGCAGCCTGCCCACCATGGTGTCAAGGGACCACAAGCATGTGAGAAGCAGGAGCTGAGAGGATGCTGGGAGAGACGCTTGAATCTAGAAGAGTAGCAACATTTGGCTTCTACAACCCAGACAATTAAGGCCAGACAGGATTCCCATCCCTGCTCATCCCCCTCCCCCTCCAACCAGACACCCCGTCAGGTCCCCAGGCTGCTGCAAAAGACTCCCTGCCTTGCAGGCCCCGCGGGGGGTGGGGTGGGGACATTTCCTTCTCTCTCAGCTAATTTCAGGCGCTGAGGATGCGGCCACGTGTGGCAGGGCTCACGGTTGCCTAGCAACCTGCCTACGCGGCATCCAGAGCTGCTCCCTGAAATATCCTCGTGCCACAGAGCTGTACTGGAAACTTCTGGGGAACATTTTTAGAATGAGCTTCCTGAGGTTGGTGAACAGCAGCAGGGGTGCTGGAGACTGTAAGGACCGCTCGCTGTCTGCCCTGGAAAAAGGCCCCAGACCCCCGTCCCTCCTCCTGGTCCCAAGCGGGGAGAGCGGGCCATCCAGAGTTGAGGGTGCGGGTGTCCACTCTGGCAGATAAGGGCATCAGGTGACGGGAGCACAGCTTGTTCCTGGGTGTGTCAGTCCTCGGATCCACCCTGTGGCTGGAGGGCTCACTGAGCTGTGCAGAGGAGATGCTCAGGGCACACTGCCCTACCAGTGCAGTGCACAGGACCATGGGCAGCCACACTCATGCAGTGAGCAAAGGATGGGGGTTGGTGAGCCACAGAATGGGGCCATGCCAGGGCCTGCTGGGCGGCAGGGAAGGCATGCAGTGCAGAGGGCTCCCCTTCTCCACATCCTCACTGACATCAGTCAGCTATGTCCTTCTTAAAGATACCAGTTCTGACGGGGGTGAGGGGATAGCTCCTGGAATAGACTCAGAGAGAAGGAAATGTTGCCATTTGTAATCACATGGATGGACTTGGAAGTTGCTATACTTAGTGAAATCAGTCAAAGATGTATGACTTATATGTATAATCTAAAAAAAAATGCAACAAATGACGGAATATAATAAAGAAGAAGCTCATAGATGTAGAGAATAAACTGCTGGTTACCAATGGGTGATGGGCAATACAGGGGGTGGAGAATGAAGAGGCAGAAAATATTATGTATAAAATAAACTACAATGATACATTGTACAACATAGGAAATAAAATAACATACTTATCACTTTTCACACATGGAGTATAACCTTTAAAAATTGTGACTCACCATATCATATACCTTGTAGCATATAATATTGTATATCAACTATGCCTCAATAAAAATATTTTTTGAAACTTTAATATCACGGTAATCCAAGTCTATGCCCCAACCAGTAATGCTGAAGAAGCTAAAGTTGAATGGTTCTATGAAGACCTACAAGATCTCTTAGAACTAACATCCAAAAAAGATGTCCTTTTCATTATAGGGGACTGGAATGCTAAAGTAGAAAGTCAAGAAACACCTGGAGTAACAGGCAAATTTGGTCTTGGAATGTGGAATGAAGCAGGGCAAAGACTAATAAGAGTTTTCCCAAGAAAATGCACGGGTCAAAGCAAACACCCTCTTCCAACAACACAAGAGAACACGCTACACATGGACATCACCAGATGGTCAACATCGAAATCAATTTGATTATATTCTTTGCAGCCAACGATGGAGAAGCTCTATACAGTCAACAAAATAAAGACCAGAAGCTGACTGTGGTTCAGATTATGAACTCCTTATTGCCAAATTCAGACTTAAATTGAAGAAAGTAGGGAAAACAGCTAGACCATTCAGGTATGACCCAAATCAAATCCCTTATGGTTATATAATGGAAGTGAGAAATAGATTTAAGGGCCTAGATCTGATAGGTTGCCTGATGAACTATGGAATGAGGTTCGTGACATTGTACAGGAGATAGGGATCAAGACCATCCCCATGGAAAAGAAATGCAAAAAAAGCAAAATGGCTGTCTGGGGAGGCCTCAGAAATAGCTGTGAAGAGAAGAGAGGCGAAAAGCAAAGGAGAAAAGGAAAGATATGAGCATCTGAATGCAGAATTCCAAAGAATGGCAAGAAAAGATAAGAAAGCCTTCTTCAGTGATCAATTCAAAGAAATAGAGGAAAAACAGAATGGAAAAGACTAGAGATCACTTCAAAAAATTAGAGACACCAAGGGAACATTTCATGCAAAGATGGGCTCCATAAAGGACAGAAATGGTCTGGACCTAACAGAAGCAGAAGATACTAAGAAGAGGTGGCAAGAATACACAGAAGAACGGTACAAAAAAGATCTTCATGACCCAGATAATCATGATGGTGTGATCACTCATCTAGAGCCAGACATCCTGGAATGTGAAGTCAAGTGGGCCTTAGAAAGCATCACTATGAACAAAGCTAGTGGAGGTGATAGCATTCCAGTTGAGCTATTTCAAATCCTGTAAGATGATACTGTGAAAGTGCTGCACTCAATATGTCAGCAAATTTGGAAAACTCAGCAGTGGCCACAGGACTGGAAAAAGTCATTTTTCATTC
>SJYW01013587.1:887540-944486 GCA_006410735.1 Raphicerus campestris
GACATTACTTTGCTGACTAAGGTCTGTCTAGTCAAAGCTATGGTTCTTCCAGTAGTCATGTATAGATGTGAGAGTTGGACTGTGAAGAAGGCTGAGCGCTGAAGAATTGATGCTTTTGAACTGTGGTGTTGGAGAAGACTCTTGAGAGTCCCTTGGACTGCAAGGAGATCCAACCAGTCCATTCTGAAGAAGATCAGCCCTGGGATTTCTTTGGAAGGAATGATGCTAAAGCTGAAGCTCCAGTACTTTGGGCACCTCATGCGAAGTGTTGACTTATTGGAAGAGACTTTGATGCTGGGAGGGATTGGGGGCAGGAGGAGAAGGGGACGAAAGAGGATGAGATGGCTGGATGGCATCACTGACTCGATGGATGTGAGTTTGAGTGAACTCCCGGAGTTGGTGAGGGACAGGGAGGCCTGGTGTGCTGCGATTCATAGGGTCACAAAGAGTCTGACAAGACTGAGGGACTGAATTGCACTGAATAACAAAGAAGCAGCATTAGGATTTAAAATAAGGCCTGCCTTCAAACTGGATGTTCCCAAATTAGAGTACAATGGATGCAATTAAACTACTCTTGATCCCCCAAGTGTGAAAGACAACCTGTGATTATACATCAGAAAAAGAAAGAAAATCACAGTCCAGGAGACAGAAATAGACACACCATCCATAACCACCACAGCACCCAGTGCACTTACACAAGTTTAAGGTAACTGAATGAGATGCGCAGGGCCAGTGTCACCAAGAACAAACCAAACGGCTGCAGATTTTAAGGGGATTTAACTGAAATAGATGGGGAAACAGTGGAACAAATGTCAGTCTTTATTTTGGGGGCTCCAAAATCACTGCAGATGGTGACTGCAGCCATGAAATTAAAAGACGCTTACTCCTTGGAAGAAAAGTTATGACCAACCTAGATACCATATGCAAAAGCAGAGACATTACTTTGCCAACAAAGGTCCGTCTAGTCAAGGCTATGGTTTTTCCTGTGGTCATATATAGATGTGAGAGTTAGACTGTGAAGAAAGCTGAGCACCGAAGATATGCTGCTTTTGAACTGTGGTGTTTGAGAAGACTCTTGAGAGTCCCTTAGACTGCAAGGAGATCCAACCAGTCCATTCTGAAGGAGATCAGCCCTGGGTGTTTTTTGGAAGGAATGACGCTAAAGCTGAAACTCCAGTACTTTGGCCACCTCATGTGAAGAGCTGACTCATTGGAAAAGACTCTGATGCTGGGAGGGAGTGGGGGCAGGAGAAGGGGACGACAGAGGATGAGATGGCTGGATGGCATCACTGACTCGATGGACGTGAGTTTGAGTGAACTCCGGGAGATGGTGATGGACAGGGAGGGCTGGCGTGCTGCAATTCATGGGGTCGCAAAGAGTTGGACATGACTGAGTGACTGAACTGAACTGAACTGGAGTACAGTTATTCAAGCAAAATATAAAATTCACAGTAAAGAACATGATAGTAACATTAGGCTCAAACATACCACTGTTCATTGGGAGCCTAGTCCATCAACTCTGCTAAAAAGACAGTGACCAAACCCTGTCAAAGAGACTGTTTCCATACCATCTGTTCTAACTCATCAAGTAAGTAGTACATGTGACTCAGTTTTAACGTGAATTATTTGTGGGTTAAAGAAAAAAGAAAACCAAACTGCTCTTATTTCAAGAGAAGGCAAAAAAATTAACAACAAAAGTGACTATAATACTTAGCAAAGCACATTTTAATTTTTTTCCTTCTTGGTTCTTTCTTTCCTTACTAATTTCTTTTCTGCTTTCTTTGTCTTTCAAAGATATTTTTTCAAAAAAGAAAACACAGAAGATGAAATGTAAAATATGATCACTGTTCTTAGTTCTTAAGTGTTCTTGCAGCAAAGAAAGAAATACTAAGTTTGTGACACGATGGTGCTGCTGCTGCTGTGTCACTTCAGTTGTGTCCGACTCTGTGCAACCCCATAAATGGAAGCCCATCAGGCTCCCCTGTCCCTGGGATTCTCCAGGCAAGAACACTGGAGTGGGTTGCCATTTCCTTCTCCAATGCATGAAAGTGAAAAGTGAAAGAGAAGTCGCTCAGTTGTGTCCGATTCTTAGTGACCCCATGGACTGCAGCCCACCAGGCTCCTCCATCCATGGGATTTTCCAGGCAAGAGTACTGGAGTGGGGTGCCATTGCCCTCTCCGTGTTATCTAATGCTACATTCGGAATTGATTTGCAATATATGGGTATCAAATCACTGCTCTGTACAGCTTAAAGTTACACAGTGTTATAAATGTCAATTATACCTCAATAAAGATGGAAGAACACAGGATCACTGTTAATGTGGAATTACCTTTGCACAGGGAGAAAACTGCATTACAAGCTGAACATACTTTCATGTCACTAGTGTGTTTCCCAAAGAAAGTCCTAGATGTATTTATCCAGACTTCACTATGTGGCATTTTGTCATTGAAATAGACGTGAGAAACATTACAGTATCTTTTTAATAATCACAATGGCAAATGTGCATCACTAAGTAGAGCTAATGATATTAAGACAACGTTAATGGTCTGGCAAACAAGAAAAGCCTAATTTTGATGGATTGGTTCTCATTAGAGTCACATCCCAAGATGCCCATGAAAAGTTAAAATCAAAGTATAGCAACTTTCACTTATTGTTTGATGATTTCACTCTAAAGCAAAAAAGGAAAAGAAAATAAAAACAGGCTAATTAGTTCGGCTAGAACTACATACATCCCCTTTCCCAAGGTACCCTGTGCATTCTGTTAGTGGCACAAGAGTATTTGTGAAATAACCCACAGGACTTACACGCTCTCTGCGCTACCAAGGGAGAAAACCGTAAAAAGGCTTCATGCTGATTAAATCCAAGACTGTAAAGAGGCCAGCAGTGTGGTACTTAGGAAGCTGATAAGCTGTCTGCAGTGCTCTTGAGGTAATTAGGTTTCGATTTAGATATAGTTCCAATGCCAAAAGCAGGATTCTTCCTTCTGAAGAACATGACAATTATCTGGACTTGTTCTGAACTTTGGCTGATGACTGTCTGCTCAGGTGAGGAAGAACCAGGATCTGGCATCACTGCGGTCTGAGGCTGATGAATGCCTTGTCCCTCAGACACAAGGACATCGTCAAAGCAGAGACATTCAGCACTCTGGAAATCAAACCATTTTCCTTCTTCTAAAATGGCTTAAGCATGGATAAAGAGGTAAACTTCATTTTCAACTATCTTTAGAATGGCTTGAATTTGTTCAGTTCAGTCTGCCAAATACATTACCAAGGAAGAAGGTCTGAGTGGGCAAGGTTCCAGACTTTTAAAACATGCTAATGCCCTTAAGTCATTTCAAAAGCGCGTGGACAGCAAGATGAATGGCCATTTGGAGGAGAACACAGCTGACTGTTTAGGACAGCGAAGCTAAGGGCCAATGTGTGATGTAGGTTTGGCCTGTTTAGGGTGTATCCACTTGCTGCAAGTCTGGGAGTGAGCTGGTTACACTAAGATTTCAAGACACAGAGCGATGGAGGAAGGGCTCCCTGCCCAACTCATACCTGACGGTCCTCCCAGGCAATACTGTGAGGCCCCGTCCCCCCGAGAGGCCCTTCCCAGATGGAAGAGGTGGAACGTCTCCGCCCAGGCCTCCAAGACTTTATCTTAGAGGAACCTTTAACCTGCTCACTGCTTTCTGTCTTAAAAATCCATTCAAAAAATAGTGTCTGAGGGAAGAAGAGCAGGAGGGGCCACCCCAAAATGCGGTGAGAAGCTCAGGGCACGCCACTCCAAACCATGCCACTTTGGTGTGTCGGTCACTGAGGACCGAAGCGTGGGAAAACAGCATAAGCAGAAAGAGGTGCTCTCTGGCAAAAGACGGAGCTTCTTAAAGGGTCTCCAGTGCCAAAACTCACCCTCTTGGGACTGTCATCAGTGAAGCTGGGGGGTGGGGGAGGCGGTGGCCTCTTGTCGAGGAGAACAGCCCAGAAATGGACCCCGCACCACAGACTGTGGCTCAGGCAGCCACCCTCCCCTCGACCTCTGAGGCCTGATCTTCCTAAAATCACTTGCTCTCTCCTAGACACCTACACCCTCCTCCCATTTCGCTATTAAACTGGTTTTTAGTCCCGAATTTTTAGCCTTCTGGGAAGTTACTCTTTCTCCCTGCACATCTCCTATGTAAAGTGAGTCCATGTGTTACTAAACAGTTTGCCTTCCCCTTGTTAATCTCTCATTTATTATAAGATGTCTCAGCCAAGAACTCAGAAGCATAGAGGGGAAACTACTTTTCTTCCCGTACAAGGAAAGAAGTGAATATGTATTTTTCTATATTTCAAGAACCAGATCACAGAATAAATAGAAAGCATTCAATAGTTCACAGCTTCTGAGATGCAGTCCATTCTGTTTGAATATTTAGTATTGTATCTTTGAGGTAAGAGGATATGTTCAAAGTGAGTTCTCAGTTCCAGCAAGTGAATGGTAGGTTCTAAGGGAAAGGTGAGACCATACTGCAGTTTACATATGTTAATAGTGTATACATAACAAAAAGTCAACAGCCCAACTGGAAACATATCTGCAGAAATAACAGAAAACGTTACCAGCAACATTATACAAAGCGTTTGCAGAAAACATTAAGAAAATCATTAACATTCTATTTATGCTATGCAAAGTAGATAAAAGTTTGAAAATAAAATTGACAGAAGAAACATAAATACTCAGTAAATATTTGAACACACATTATGCTTTCTAAGAAATAAACAGATGAAAACAAAACATAATTAATATTGGGAAAGGTTGAAACTGAACTGCGATTTAATGGGAGTGAGATGGGGGGGGAGATTGAGTGAGCAAGAGTGAGAAATGGGGGTGAGAAAAGTATTTACAAAATTCTCATTGGAACATAAATTTGTTCAAACNTAGGACAGCGAAGCTAAGGGCCAATGTGTGATGTAGGTTTGGCCTGTTTAGGGTGTATCCACTTGCTGCAAGTCTGGGAGTGAGCTGGTTACACTAAGATTTCAAGACACAGAGCGATGGAGGAAGGGCTCCCTGCCCAACTCATACCTGACGGTCCTCCCAGGCAATACTGTGAGGCCCCGTCCCCCCGAGAGGCCCTTCCCAGATGGAAGAGGTGGAACGTCTCCGCCCAGGCCTCCAAGACTTTATCTTAGAGGAACCTTTAACCTGCTCACTGCTTTCTGTCTTAAAAATCCATTCAAAAAATAGTGTCTGAGGGAAGAAGAGCAGGAGGGGCCACCCCAAAATGCGGTGAGAAGCTCAGGGCACGCCACTCCAAACCATGCCACTTTGGTGTGTCGGTCACTGAGGACCGAAGCGTGGGAAAACAGCATAAGCAGAAAGAGGTGCTCTCTGGCAAAAGACGGAGCTTCTTAAAGGGTCTCCAGTGCCAAAACTCACCCTCTTGGGACTGTCATCAGTGAAGCTGGGGGGTGGGGGAGGCGGTGGCCTCTTGTCGAGGAGAACAGCCCAGAAATGGACCCCGCACCACAGACTGTGGCTCAGGCAGCCACCCTCCCCTCGACCTCTGAGGCCTGATCTTCCTAAAATCACTTGCTCTCTCCTAGACACCTACACCCTCCTCCCATTTCGCTATTAAACTGGTTTTTAGTCCCGAATTTTTAGCCTTCTGGGAAGTTACTCTTTCTCCCTGCACATCTCCTATGTAAAGTGAGTCCATGTGTTACTAAACAGTTTGCCTTCCCCTTGTTAATCTCTCATTTATTATAAGATGTCTCAGCCAAGAACTCAGAAGCATAGAGGGGAAACTACTTTTCTTCCCGTACAAGGAAAGAAGTGAATATGTATTTTTCTATATTTCAAGAACCAGATCACAGAATAAATAGAAAGCATTCAATAGTTCACAGCTTCTGAGATGCAGTCCATTCTGTTTGAATATTTAGTATTGTATCTTTGAGGTAAGAGGATATGTTCAAAGTGAGTTCTCAGTTCCAGCAAGTGAATGGTAGGTTCTAAGGGAAAGGTGAGACCATACTGCAGTTTACATATGTTAATAGTGTATACATAACAAAAAGTCAACAGCCCAACTGGAAACATATCTGCAGAAATAACAGAAAACGTTACCAGCAACATTATACAAAGCGTTTGCAGAAAACATTAAGAAAATCATTAACATTCTATTTATGCTATGCAAAGTAGATAAAAGTTTGAAAATAAAATTGACAGAAGAAACATAAATACTCAGTAAATATTTGAACACACATTATGCTTTCTAAGAAATAAACAGATGAAAACAAAACATAATTAATATTGGGAAAGGTTGAAACTGAACTGCGATTTAATGGGAGTGAGATGGGGGGGGAGATTGAGTGAGCAAGAGTGAGAAATGGGGGTGAGAAAAGTATTTACAAAATTCTCATTGGAACATAAATTTGTTCAAACAAGCAGAAAGGTAATTGGGCTTTATATATCATATCATAAGCCTAAAAAGGTTCCTAACACTTCATCTATAGCTTTACTTCTAACGTTTATTCTAATGAAAAAATCAGAAATGACGTTAAAGACTCATGTACAAAGAGGTTTATAACAACAGCACTAATTAGCTTAGCTTAGTCACTCAGCTGTGTCTGACTCTTTTCGACCCCGTGGACTGTAGCTCGCCAGGCTCCTCTGTCCATGGGTTTCTCGAGGCAGGAATACTGGAGTGGGTCGCCAATGCCCTTCCCCAGATGATCTTCTCGACCCAGGGATCAAACCTGTGTCTCCTGCATTACAAGAGGATTCTTTACCACTAGCACCACCTGGGAAGCCCAGGGACATAGTTAATAAAAATCCAATCATAATGAGATATAAGTCAGTCATTACCTATGATACATTCAAGAAAACAAATGAAATATAAAATTGTTATCTACATGGTGCTGGATGAAGAGAGCAGAAAACCAAGCCACACAGATGACATGATACAATTTGCATATGTACATGTATATGTGCATTTTACACACATGTGTTACAAACATCAAAAGAAGACAGAAAGAGTTATATCAGATTGATAATGCTTATCTCAGAAGGTAATATTGCATAGGCTTATCATGTCCATATTGTGTTTAAACTCAGAAAAGTGTATCTGACAAAAAAGTGATATTAAGACATTTAGAGGAATGACAGCTGGTTTGTCAGAGTCTCATATAACTCTAACTTTTCAGAACTGACACAATGTCTCACCCCCATTTCCTACAAAGAATGACATTCATGAATCTCATGGCCCCTCTCTGACATCAGGTGATGTGTAAACCGAGCAGCAGCCAGCCCAGCAGGCACGCACAGCGGGACCAGGGCGGCCCTGCCTTCCTCAGCAGTGCAGAAAGCCACGGAGGTGGGCCCGGATAGTGCATCCCGACAGGCCTCAACCTGGCCCACAGGGACTGCTGACCACCGGTGACAAGCCCACGGAGCCCTGTATTGTAGCCTCGTACTGCATATACAGATGGCGTGAGCACTTGCAGGTACAGTGGGCAGGACCCAACAAACACGGGGAGAACAAGAAGCTGAGACACAAGGCAGCATGAGGACCCCCTAGTAAAATGCTGGAAAGAAAGACTGTGGTGACATCACTAAAAAGCTGAAGAAGTCAACTGCCCATCCACACGGCTACAGTCAGAGAGCACATTTTTGCAAAGGAAAAGGAAAAAGAAGACATTTCCCTCACAAAAAGTGAGGGAATGTGTTGCCAACAGATGCTTCCAAAGTCCAAACTGGGCGGGGGATGGCATGGGGCAGAGGGTGGGTGTTGTCAGGGAGAAGAAAAATGACTCCAGACAGCAACAAGGAAATAGGAAAATTAGCGACAGGCTAGAAAGGTGAGGACACTAAGGCCTCTGACTGTGCGGATCACGACAAACTGGAAATTCTTCAGGAGATGGGAACACCAGGCCACCTCGCCTGCCTCCCGAGAAACCTGCATGCAGGACAGGAAGCAGCAGTTAGAACCAGACATGGAACAACAGACTGGTTCCAAATTGGGAAAGGAGTATGTCAAGGCTGTATATTGTCACCCTGCTTATTTAACTTATATGCAGAGAATATCACAAGAAATGCCAGGAGGAATACCAACAACTTCATATATACAGATGACACCACCCTAATGGCAAAAAGCAAACAGGAACTAAAAAGCCTCTTGATGAAAGGGAAAGAGGAGAGTGAAAGAGGTGGCTTAAAACTCAAAACTCAACATTCAAAAAAAGATCATGACATCCAGTCCCATCACTTCATTGCAAACAGATGGGGAAACAATGGAAACAGTGACAGACTATTTTCTTGGGCTCCAAAACCACTCCAGTTGGTGACTGCAGCCATGAAATTAAAAGACGCTTGCTCCTTGGAAGAAAAGCTATGCTCCCATATACCTAGATAGCATATTAAAAAGCAGAAACATCACCTTGCCCACAGAGGTTCATACAGTCAAAGCTGTGGTTTTTCTAGTAGTCATGTACAGATGTGAGAGTTGGACGATAAAGAAGGCTGAGTGCTAAAGAACTGATACTTTCAAACTGAGTGCTAGCGAAGACTCTTGAGAGTCCCTTGGACTTCAAGGAGATCGAACCACTCAATCCTAAAGGAAATTAACCCTGAACATTCAGTGGAAGAACTGATGCTGAAGCTGAAGCAAGCACTTTGGCCACCTGATGTGAAGAGCTGACTCACTGGAAAAGGCCCCAGTGGTGGAAAAGATCAAAGGCAAAAGGAGAAGGAGGTGACAGAGGATGAGATTGTTGGATGGCATCGCCGATTCAATGGACATGAGTTTGAGCAAACTCCAGTAGATAGTGAAGGGCAGGGAAGCCTGAGGTGCTGTAGTCCACGAGGTCACAAAGAGTTGGACATAACTTAGTGACTGCAGAACACCACCACATCAGAATTACTGATATATATTTAATTTAATTTTACTGAGCTAAAATAAAAGCCACCAGCCACCTGTGCAAGGAATACTACTTAAATATAAGAACAGAGAAAGGTGGGAAGTAAAATGATTACAGAAGATCAACTGTATAAATATTAACCCAAAGAAAGCTGATATATACTAACATCAGATGGAGTGGGTTTTAAAACCAAAATCGTTGAAAGAGAGAATTTCATAATGATACACAGCAAATTTTCTAGGAAGAGTAAAAGTCTGATTCAGATGTGTCACCATATGATTTCAAAATATTAAAAAGCAGAAGCTGACAAACTGAAAAGAAAAAAATAGATAAATCTAGGTAAATTTGAAGGATTAAACAGATAGATTAATCAGAAAATATCAGTAAGGATTTGAAAGGCCTGTACAAGAGGGCTAATAATCTTGAATGACTGATCTGTTATAGAAACCTGAATCCAACGATAAGATAATTTTGTTCCTAAGTGCACAAAGAACATCTGCCAAAAATTGGCCACATTCCAAAACTTACGGCAAATCCCAGCAAATTTCAAATGATCGAAAACATATTTTCTGACTAGTGTGGAACTGAATTCATTAATGAAACAGATAACTAGTAAAGGACCAATTATTTCAAAACTAAGTAATAAACTTCTAAAAAAATTCCTTGTTGAAAGAGAAATTAAATGGAAATTTTAAAGCATTATTTTTTTATCTACTTTACAATACCGTATTGGTTTTGCCATACACTGACATGAATCAGCCACAGGTGTACACAATCTCCCAATGCCAAAGCCCCCTCCCACCTCCCACTCCACACCATCTCCCCGGATCATCCCATACACCAGCCCTAAGCATCCTGTATTGAACATAGACTGGTGCTTCATTTCTTATATGATAGTATACATGTTTCAGTGCCATTTTGAATTAAAGGTCTTGAAAGGTCTTCAAAACTCACAGGATGCAGCTAAGACTGAACCTAAGAAAGACTTAGCCTTAAATTTGTGCATTAGATAAGATGAAAACTAAACACCAATGACTTAATGACTAGACCACAGAGAGTCAGAAAGAGATAAGATGAAAATTAAATAAAAATGATAAAGATAAAATTAGAAATTCATTAAACAGAAAAAGAAACACCGTTTTGAGAAAAGTCAACAAAGTCAAAGGCTGTTAATTTTTAAAGACTAATAAAATTCATAAACCCCTAGTAAAGTTAAGGAAGGAAATGGAACAAAGAGGGCAAAAGCAGTAATATCAGAAACGGAAAAGGAACAATCATTTTAGGTTGTATGGACAAAAAAAGATTTTTAACAGGATAAAGCTGGTGACAGTGAACATCCCTGTCTTGCTCCTGACCTTAAAGCTTTCAGCTTTTCACTGCTAAGTGTGATGGTAGCTGTCGGCTGTCATATATGGCCTTTATTATGAAGTACATTCCCTGTACACCCTCGGTGTCAAGAATTTTTTTATCATAAATGAATGCTCATTTTTGACAAATGCATTTTCTACTCCTACTGAGATTATCTTAAGCCTTTCATCTTCCACTTTATTAATGTGTGACCACATTTATTGATTTGCTGGTGCTGAACCATCCTTGCATCCCTGGGATAAATTCCACTTGATCATGGTATGCGATCCCTGAATGTACTACAGAATTTGGCTTGCTAATACTTTGTTGAGAGTTTTTGTATCTACATTCATCAGGGATGTTGGCCTGTAACTTTCTGTGATGTCTCAGGTTTCAGAATCAGGGTAATGCAATCAGTCTTGTGCAATGAGTATGGAAGCATTCTTTCCTTTTCAGCTTTTTGGAATATATTGTGAACAACTTTACATCACAAATCTGTAAACTATTCAAAATGGAAAAATTCATTGCAAAACACTTATTATAACTACCACAAAAAGAAATGTAAAATCTCAACAATTCTCTGGCTAATAAAGAAATAAAATCTGAAACCATAAACGTGCATGAAGGAGCCAATGAGTTTCCTAGAAATATTTCCAAAGTTTTAGAGAATAAATAATACTAATTACTGGGGAAGGGAATGTTAAACCACTTCAGCAATCTTGACTTGAGAACCCTAGGAACAGCATGAATACACAAAATAACATGACACTGAAAGATGAACTTCCCAGGTCAGTAGCTATCCAACATGCTACTGGAGAAGAGTGAAGAGACAGCTTCAGAAGGAATGAAGAGGCTGAGCCAAAGCAGAAACAATGGCCAGCTGTTGATAGGACTGGTGGCGAAAGTAAAGTCAGATGCTGTAAAGAACAGTATTGCATAGGAACCTGGAATGTTAGGTCTATGAATCAAGGTAAATTGGAAGTGGTCAAACAGGAGATGGCAAGAGTGAAGATCAACAATTTAGGAATCAGTGAACTAAAATTAACCAGAATGGGTGAGCTTAATTCAGATGACAATTATATCTACTACTGTGGGCAAGAATCCCTTAGAAGAAACGGAGGAGCCCTCATAGTCAGTAAAAGAGTCTGAAATGCAGTACTCGGGTTCAGTCTCAAAAATGACAGAATGATCTCTGTTCATTTCCAAGGCAAACCATTCAATATCACAGTAATCCAAGTCTATCCCCAAACCAGTAATACCAAAGAAGTTAAAGTTGAACAGCTATATGAAGACCAACATGACCTTCTAGAACTAACACCAAAAAAAAAAAAAAAAAAAAGATGTCCTTTTCATCATAGGTGACTGTAATGCAAAAGTAGGAAGTCAAGATATACCTGGAGTAGTTGGAGTACATAAAGAAGCAGGGCAAAGGCTAATAGAGTTTTGCCAAGACAATGCACTGGTGATAGCAAACACCCTCTTCCAACAACACAACAGAAGACTCTATACATGGACATCACCGGATGGTCAATACCAAAATCATATTGATTATATTCTTTGCAGCCAAAGATGGAGAAGCTCTAGACAGTCAGCAAAAACAAGACTGGGAGTGGACTGTGGCTCAGATCATGAACTCCTTATTGCCAAATTCAGACAGAAATTGAAGAAAGTGGGCAAACCACTGGGCCATTCAGGTATGACCTAAATCAAATCCCTTATGATTATACAGTGGAGTGACAAATAGATTCAAGGGATTAGATCCAATAGATACGAGTGCCTGGAGAACTGCGGACGGAAGTCCATAACACTGTGCAGGGATGGTGATCAAAATCATCCCCAAGAAAAGAAATACAAAAAGGCAAAATGGTTGTCTGAGGAAGCCTTACATATAGCTGGAAAAGAAGAGAAGCAAAAGGCAAAGGAGAAAAGGAATGATATACCCAACTGAATGCAGAGTTTCAAAGAACAGCAAGGAGCAGTAAGAAGGTCTTCTCAGCAATCAATGCAAATAAACAGAGGGAAAAAATAGAATGGGAAAGACTAGAGATCTCATCAATAAAATCAGAGATACCAAGGGAACATTTCATGCAAAGATGGGCATAATAAAGGACAGAAATGGGATGGACCTAACAGAAGCAGAAGATATTAAGAAGAAGCGGCAAGAATACACAGAACTATACAAAGGAGATATTTATGACACAGATAAACATGATGATGTGATCACTCACCTAGAGCCAGACATCCTGGAGCACAAAGTCAAATGGGCCTTAGGAAGCATCACTACGAACAAAGCTGGTGGAGGTGATGGAATTCTAGCTGAGCTATTTCAAATTGAGAACATGTGTACACCCATGGCAGATTCATGTTAATGTATGGCAAAACCAATACAGTATTGTAAAGTAAAATAAAAATAAAAAAAATTAAAAAAAAGATGATGATGTGAAAGTGCTGCACTCAATATGCCAGCAAATTTGGAAAATTCAGCAGTGGCCACAGGACTGGAAAAGGTCAGTCTTCATTCCAATCCCTAAGAAAGGCAATGTCAAACAATGCTCAAACTACTACACAATTGTACTCATTTCACACACTAGCAAAGTAATGCTCAAAATTCTCCAAGCCAGGCTTCAACAGTACATGAACCAAGAACTTTCAGGTGTCCAAGCTGGATTTAGAAAAGGCACAGGAACCAGAGATCAAATTGCCAACATCCACTGGATCATTGAAAAAGCAGAAGATTAAAAAAAAAAAAATCTGCTTCATTAGCTACGCTAAAACCTTTGACCATGTGGATCACAACAAACTGTGGAAAATTCTAAAAGAGATGGGAATACTAGACCACCTGACCTGCCTCCTGAGAAACCGGTATGCAGGTCAAGAAGCAACAGTTAGAACTAGATATGGAACAACGGAGTGGTTTAAAATCGAAAGGAGTACATCGAGGCTGCATATTGTCACCCTGCTTATTTAACTTCTATGCAGAGAACATCATGAGAGATGCTGGGCTGGATGAAGTACAAGCTGGAATCAAAACTGCCAGGAGAAATATCAATAACTTCAGATATGCAGATGACACTGCCTTTATGGCAGAAACCAAAGAAGAACTAAAGAGCCTCTTGATGAAGGGAAAAGAGGAGAGTGAAAAAGGTGGCTTAAAATTGAACATTCAAAACTAAGATGATGGCAACAGTCCCATCACTTCATGACAAATAGATGGCGAAACAATGGAAATAGTGACAGACTATTTTCTTGGGCTCCAAAATCACTGCAGATGGTGACTGTAGCCATGAAATTAAAAGACGCTTGCTCCCTGGAAGAAAAGCTGTGATAAACCTAGATAGCATATTAAAAAGCAGAGACATTACTTTGCCAACAAACATCCATCTAGTCAAAGCCATGGTCTTTCCAGGAGTCATGTACGGATGTTAGAGTTGGACCATGAAGAAGGTTGAGTGCCAAAAAATTGATGCTTTTGAACTGTGGTGCTGGAGAAAGACTCCTGAGAGTCCCTTAGACTGAAAATAGATCAAACCAGTCAACTGTAAAGGAAATCAGTCCTGAACATTCATTGGAAGGACTGATGGTGAAGTTGAAGCTCCAATCCTTTGGCCACTTGATGCAAAGAGCTGACTCATCAGAAAAGACCCCTATGCTGGGAAAAGACTGAAGGCATGAGGAAAAGCGGACAACAGAGGATGAGATGGTTGGATAGTATCACCAACTCAATGGACATGAGTTTGAGCAAGATACAGGAGTTGGTGAAGGACAGGGAAGCTCGGCATGCTGCAATCCAAGGGGTCGCAAAGAGTTGGACATGACTGAGCGAATGAACAACTCTTCAGAGTTGCAATGCAAACTCTTCAGAGCTGAGGAAAAAAACACTTCCCAAACTTGTTTTGTAGTCAGATTAATCTTATTTCCAAACTGAAGGAATTAATAAAAGAAATTAAATCTGTTGTAAATATACATACAAAAATACTAAATAAAATATTAGCAAATAGTATGCAAAATTTCAAAAGGATAGAAAAACCACAAAAAATATTGTGTTTATTTCCAGAAGCAAATATGCTTATCATTCAAAAATCAGTCAGTATAATATCATGTGAAGAATAAAGAATAAAAATTATAAAATTATCTTGATTGGAAAATATTAGATAAAATTCAGTTTATGACACAAATTTTAATCACATCAGAACTAGCAATACATTTTCTTATTCTGATAAAGTGCATACACACTTCCTCTGGTAAACACCATACTTAATACAGAAGTATTAGGTACTCCCCACCTCTCACTGAATCCAGTAATACAAACATCCGAATTCCTATTCAACATGTCCTGGAGGTCCTGGCCTGTATAATGCAGCTAGAAAATTGAATACGACAAGGAGCGAAGAAACTGGTATTTGCACTCAACTTATTATGGATGTAGAAAGTCTAAAATACCTACAGAAAATACTTAAAGAGAAAATTAGTAAGTGAATATAGGAATTTTATTAGAACAGAGTTAATAAACTATTATTTCTATATAACAGCAGCAACCAACTAGGAAAGTGTGTTTAAACTGTATCTTTAATAAATTGCCGATCAAAGCCCTAGTGAATTATTCTCTGTAAAAGCCAAGACACTGATTCTACGCTTCACACTGAAATGCAAAGTGGCAGCCCTCTAAAGCCAGCCCCGAGGAGGAAGGGCGCAGCTGGAGGCCTTAAGATCCAGGAGGTGGTAACAGCTGTCAGGGCAGCACAGCGCTGGACCCGGCGAGCCCCAGCCCCTCTTGGCAGGCCATCCAGCCCGCCCGAGGGGACCCCAGCGCAGGCTGTGGGGCGGGGCGGGCTCTCTCAGGAAGCGCTGCTGGAGGAGGTCGAACACCCCGCCTGCAAACAAGCGGCTCTGACAGAAGGTCACTTCAGAGCAAGGGGACCTGAGAAGTTGCCGATGCGAGAGCTCTCGGTGCTCCGCTGCCCTCCCCTGCAGTAGGGACGGAAGGACAGCAGAGGCCACTCTGGACCCTCATCAGTCTCAGACACACGGGAGCGCCCACGCGAGAAGCCAGGCTGGAGGCAGCCTGCCCACCAGCAGCCTCCCAACTTCACCTCTCTCAGCCTCGGGACACCAAAGCCTTCTCCTAGTCTTGTCACTTCCATACGAATCACCTAAGATGAACTGGAAAAGAGATTTTTCTTCCCCTACGTGGGTAAATTATACATCCACTTGGAAAAAAATAAATCTAGACCCTACCTCCCTCTGAACACATACAGAGTTTGAGATATATTGTAGATCTAAATGTAAAGTTAAATAAAGTTTCTAGAAAATAACCGAAGTTCTCACTCTGAAGGTCAATACTGACATGACTGAGCTACAGAGGAAACTCTGGCCAACCAAGACACTATTAAGGGAACAGAAAGACAAGGCACGTGAACTGAGCGCCCAGGAGAGACACTGCTGAGTTTCAGGTCCTAGGTGGATGCCAGACCCTGTCAAGTGGCATCCGTATTTACAACAGAAAGAAAACAAAAACAAGCAGAGGGAATTACCACTATTTAGGCTTAGTTTTTCTGTATTCCTCGAGGAAAGAGGACACAAAATAGGAAACAAGTCTATTTTTATAACATATTAAGTTGGCCATGATGATAAAGGCAGATAAGACAAGAATGTTATATTTTGATGCACTAAAAAAGCGACAACTAGTCAAAGGAAGACACAAGTTGGAAAGAAGCACTACACAGCAAGTAGAAAAAATAACTCCTGGCGGCTCACGAGATCTTTACTGATCATCACAGTCTTAACACCGCCCAGATCTCCTCACACTTCTCTCCAGACACAGCCTTCCAAACTTTGCCACTAGCCTCCATGGCCCTATGAACAGTAATTTTACCTCCTGATTGGTTTTTCTCTTTAATCACCCACTCTAATGCTCCACTGCATTTTCTATCTGTTTTTGGAGAGTGTGCGTTTATGTTCATTATCTTCATAAGTGCCTTTCTAGCACATGGCTGTAAAAACATGCCCCAGTGGAAATCATTCCTCTCTTCTGCTTTTTGTCTCATCTCTACTCTTCCATATCTTTCCTCACTAGTTTACTTGATATCATAAGCTCCTGCCCTGGACATCCAGGGAAAAACAGGAGCATCATCATATCCACTTCGGCCTAAGAATCACTTCGGAGCCGATGGCAACTGAGAAGACACAGACCCAGGAGAAGCTCTGTGTCCTCCCCCTGCCCTCTGCTGCAGGGAGGACGGAAGACGCTGGAGACCACAGCCCCTTCCCCCATGTGAGGACACAGAGAGAACCAGCAACGATCTTCACCAGACACAGGTCTGTGGGAGCCTTGTTCTTGGACATTCTGCCTCCAAACTGGTGAGAAACAGATGTATGCTGTTTAAGCCCCCAGCTGAAGGTATTCAGCTACCGCAGCCTAGCAAACCCAGACCACAGAGATGTGAGAATTCAGTAAATATCCCTTCAGTAGGTTTGGGGAAAGAAATTGTGAAGCCAAAAAAAAAAAAAGTTTGACAATGACATTAAGTGAAAGAAATCAGAGAGGTGAAATAGCAAATTAAGAATGTTAATGCAGAGACATGAGAGAACAGTGTCATTACAACCTGAGTCACAGAGGAATCCTGTTGGGGGAAGGAGTATTTTTAAACATATGATTCACATCAGTTTATAGAACCTTTCTGTCTTTTGGGGCACCTTTACATGTGGTTTTCTTATACTCCTAGAATGACTCTGCACAGAGAACAGGGGAGCTTGTTCTCCCTGAACCAGAAAGTAGTGATTTGCCGCCAGCCAAAGGAGACAGGGCTGAAGCAAGGCCTGATCCAGGATGCCAGACTCTCCTGGCAGGAGATCCAGCAGACCAGATCGGGTCCCCAGGGCTTCCGAGGAGTCACACCTCCAGGACTCTTCTCGGAGGCACCTCTCTTAGAGAGAGGTGACTTGGAACAGAAGACATGTTGCGCCTGGCAGGGTGGCCCCTCCGAGCATGTCCCCTGGCCTGAGGCCCTGAGTGTCTTCACCCACACTCCAGTGTTTTTGAGGACAGGTCTGCATCTCCACACCTTCCAGCTTCCTGTCTCCCATCTCCCACACACATCCTCCTGGACCCAGACGCCTCCTGCCTCCCACTGGACACACAGGAGAGGCTCACAGCCCCTCCAGCTCCGCAGAGAGCACTCCCAGCCTTCACGCACTCCCACCTAGATGGCTGCACTCGGCCTTGGAGACCTTTCTCACCAGGCCTCGAACGAACACGTGTCTCATAACACCTGCCCTTTTCAGTTCTTACAGCAGAAATGCCACACACGAGCTTCCTTCAGAACTTTTACAAAAGATGCTCTCCACACTACCCCAAATGATTCATAAACACCACCAACCAGAGTCCCAGGAGACGCCAGCTTTTCTCACCTCTCTTTATGTTTGGACTTGATCTTCCTGATCTCTTCTCCAGCTTGAGGTTGAGGGACTGCTGAATAAACCCACTGACTCATTTTTTATTAGATTTTAAATTATGAGACATATAGTGCTCAGAACCCATGGCTTATTTATTGTATTCTTTTTCTTCAGAAAAGAAAGAAAACTCTGTGTAACCTTTCAATTTACTGGTGAACCACCTTATAATTTTCTAGATTTTATTATCCAGCTAACACACACAAAAATCTCTATAGCAAATCCCTAGAACTTCAAAGATCCTCAGCTCCTTAAAAATACAAAAGCAATTATTTCAATTTTTGAAAAAATTCCTTGTGAAAGACTATGATCTAAATTGTGATACCACTGCAAAAGAGTTACATACATATGAGGCAGAAAATGAAGGAAGCAGCAAACACTTTGAGATATTTTTCAAATCACTTCTTAAATAAAAATAAACTAATTGTTTATAAATTCTATATAAAAATTTTATTGAATGCTTACTAGTTATAAATTGAATATGAATTTTGGGGGAAAATTTGGTAAAGAAACAAAGAAATGATCTAAAATCCAAACAAAAATATCAGTCTTTTGTGTTATTATTTATACATGGCCTTGAAGCATATATCTTTCAGTAATCTTTATACCTTAAACATTTTATTTATGTTATTAAGTGTCATTTAAAAATATGATCATGGTAGCTAGGCTTTGTGTATGACTCATTTTATCATTTTTTTATTTTAGATTTGTAAAGTTATTTCCAAACTCTTGTTTATATGTATATAATGTGTCCATGTTGATCATATCCACAGAAAAGACATTCTAGAACTGGTATGATCTCTTACAAAAGACAGAGGTAGCTGGATTCCCTGAAGTGACTACTACTGCTAAGTCACTTCAGTTGCGTCCAACTCTGTGTAACCCCATAGATGGCAGCCCACCAGGCTCCCCCATCCCTGGGATTCTCCAGGCAAGAACATCGGAATGGGATGCCATTTCCTTCTCCAATGCATGAAAGTGAAAAGTGAAAGTGAAGTCAGTCAGTCCTGTCCGACTCTTAGCGACCCCATGGACTGCAGCCCACCAGGCTCCTCTGTCCATGAGATTTTCCAGGCAAGAGTACTGGAGTGGGGTGCCATTGCCTTCTCTGGGATTCCCATTAATCACATAAAAAAAGAGAGCCCATCTGACCATATCACTGACAATCTGTGCTGACTTCTTTTTCTAATAATACAGACTTTCTTCTAAATACCAGGCTGCATGAATCTGGGAGTTCTGACTGGTGCGTCACCTAGCAATCTTTAAAAATCATTAAAAAAAAATTACGTATGATTGGATTTCTTCAGCTGAAATTCAGCTGTGCTGGGAAATTCAGTTGTGGGATTCTGAAAGCTTTAATATGAACCTAGAGTAGCCCCTCAGAATCTGAGGGGAGGCGGGCTCTAGGGCGCCCTGAGATGCCGACGTCCATGGATGCACAAGCCCCGTACACAGGAGGGCGTGGTACCTGCACACAACTCCCGTGGGTCCTCACAGGCTTCACATCGTCTCTGGACTACTTGTTACACCTGCTACAACGGTAATGCTCTGTAAAGACTTGCCATTGGTGACGGCAAACTCCAGTTTTTCTTTGGGGAACTTTCTGGAATTGTTTTTCCAAATATATTTAGTTCTCTGTTGCTTGGAACCTGAAGATACAGACGCTCAACTGTGTTCAATTTTCCAGGTCGACTGAAGTGAGCGTCCTTCCTCTCATGACATGTCCTGCTCCCTTTTGATAGTTTCCAATCCTCATCTGGGCCTCATCACACCATGCCCCATTTATGTTCATGGACCACCCACCAAGGCAATGGCCTTTCTCCAGGCACAGCTGCAACTCCATCATCCCTTTAAAACCTGCACAGAGAACAGACACATGGATGCCAGGTGGAACGGAGGGGTGGGACGGATGGAAGATCGGGACTGAGGCATACACATGACTGAGTCTCTGTGCACAACAGATGCCTGAGGAGAACCTCCTCGCCGGCACAGGGAACTCAGCTCAGTGCTCTGTGGGGACCTGAATGGGAAGGAAACTGACAACAGAGGGGATAGATGTATGTGTATGGCTGATTCACTTTGCTGTACAGTAGAAAACATCATAACACAACACTGTAAAGCAATTATACTCCAAACAATTAATTAATAAAAACTTCCCATTGTAATAACATGGAGCTTCTGCTCAAGGGCATGGCTGGGGCTAGAGGTGACTTCACAGAACTGTCCCCAGATCACCACGTGGTTCACAGGATGGTTAGGCAATACGGCCCCACCAGTAACAAGATGCTCTGACTCTTGGTCACTGCTATGGTTTGGTGTCTACTGTGGACTGAAATGCATCCCATGAAACTCATTTGTTCAAGCCCTTCCCCTAGAATGGCCGTGTGTGGAGGCAGGGCTTTTAGGGAGGTAGAAGTTCATAACATTGTACAGGAGGAGAAGATCAAAACCATCCCTAAGAAAAGAAATGCAGAGAGGCAAAATGGTTGTCTGAGGAGGCCTTACAAATAGCGGAAAAAAAGAAAAGACGTAAAAGGCAAAGGAGAAAAGGAAAGACACACCCATCTGAATGCAGAGTTTCAAAGAATAGCAAGGAGAGATAAGAAAGCTTCCTCAGTGATCAGTGCAAAGAAATAGAGGAAAACAATAGAATGGGAAAGAATAGAGATCTCTTCAAGAAAATTAGAGATACCAAGGGAACATTTCATGCAAAGATGGGCTCAATAAAGGACAGAAATGGTAGGGGCCTACCATAAGCAGAAGATAATAAGAAAAGCTGACAATACTCATGACTCGGGTAACCATGATGGTGTGACCACTCACCTAGAGACATCGTAGAGTGTGAAGTCAAGTGGGCCTTAGGAAGCATCACTAAGAACAAAGCTAGTGGAGGTGATGGAATTCCAGCTGAACTTTTTCAGATCCTCAAAGATGATGCTGTGAAAGTGCTGCACTCAATTTGCCAACAAATTTGGAAAATTCAGCAGTGGCCACAGGACTGGAAAAGGTCAGTTTTCATTCCAATCCCAAAGAAAGGCAATGCCAAAGTATGGTCAAACTACCGCACAATTGTATGCACCTCACACGCTAGCAAAGTAATGCTCAAAATTCTCCAAGCCAGGCTTCAACAGTACATGCACTGAGAACTTCCAGATAGGTGTTCAAGCTGGATTTAGAAAAGGGAGAGGAACCAGAGATCAAATTGCCAACATCCACTAATTCATATAAAAAACAAGAGAATTCCATAAAAAATCTGCTTCTGCTTCATTGACTATGCTAAAGCCTTTGACTGTGTTCAGTTCAGTCGCTCAGTTGTGTCTGACTCTTTGTGACCCCATGAACCGCAACACACCAGGCCTCCCTGTCCATCACCAACTCCTGGTGTCCACCCAAACTCATGTCCATTGTATCGGTGATGCCATCCAACCATCTCGTCCTCTGATGTCCCCTTCTCCTCCTGCCCTCAATCTTTCCCAGCATCAGGGGCTTTTCAAATGAGTCAGCTCTTTGCATCAGGTGGCCAAAGTATTGGAGTTTCAGCTTCAGCATCAGTCCCTCCAATGAGCACCCAGGACTGATCTCCTTTAGGATGGACTGGTTAGATCTCCTTGCAATCCAAGGGACTCTCAAGGGTCATCTCCAACACCACAGTTCAAAAGCATCAATTCTTCTGTGCTCAGCTCTATTTATAGTCCAACTCTCACATCCATACATGAGTACTGGAAAAAACAAGCCTTGACTAGACGGACCTTTGTTGGCAAAGTAATATCTCTGCTTTTTAGTATGCTGTCTAGGTTGGTCATAACTCTCCTTCTAAGGAGTAAGCATCTTTTAATTTCATAGCTGCAATCACCATCCGCAGTGATTTTGGAGCCCAGATAAATAAAGTCAGCCACTGTTTCCCCATCTATCTGCCATGAAGTGATGGGACCAGATGCCATGATCTTAGTTTTCTGAATGTTGAGCTTTAAGCCAACTTTTTCACTGTCTTCTCTCACTTTCATCAAGAGGCTCTTTAGCTGACTGTGTAAATCAAAACAAACTGGAAAATTCTCCAAGAGATGGGAATACCAGACCACCTGATCTGCCTCCTTAGAAATCTGTATGCAGGTCAAGGAGCAACAGTTACAATCAAATATAGAACAATGGACTGGTTCCAAATTGGGAAAGGAGTCAAGTCAATATATGTGAAGGCTCTATATTGTCACCCTGCTTATTTAACTTAAATGCAGAGTACATCATGTGAAATGCCAGGCTGGATGAAGCACAAGCTGGAATCAAGATTGCTGGGAGAAATATCAATAACCTCAGACATGCAGACGATACCACCCTTATGGCAGGAAGCAAAAAAGGACTAGAGCCTCTTGCTGAAAGTAAAAGAGAAGAATGAAAAAGCTGGCTTATAACTCAGCGTTCAAAAAACTAAGATCATGGCATCCAGCCCCATCACTTCATGTAGATGCAGAAAACATTGGAAACAGTGAAAGAGTTTATCTTCTTGAGCTCCAAAATCACTGCAGATAGTGACTGCAGACGTGAAATTAAAAGATGCTTGCTCCTTGAAAGAAAAGCTATGACCAACCCAGACAGCATATTTAAAAAAAGAGACATTACTTTGCCAACAAAGCTCTGTCCAGTTAAAGCTATGGTTTTTCTAGTAGTCATGTATGGATGTGAGAGTTGGACTAGAAAGAAAGCTGAGTGCCGAAGAACTGATGCTTTTGAACTATGATGTTGGAGGAGACTCTTGAGAGTCCCCTGGACTGCAAGGAGATCCAACCAGTCCATCCTAAAGGAAATCAGTCCTGAATATTCATTGAAAGGACTGATGTTGAAGCTGAAACTCCAATACTTTGGCTACCTGATGCAAAGAACTGACTCATTTGAAGAGAGCCTGATGCTGGGAAAGATTGAAGGTGGTAGGAGAAGGGGCTGACAGAGGATGAGATGGTTGGATGGCATTCCTGACTTGATGGACATGAGTTTGAGCAAGCTCTGGGAGCTTGTGATGGACAGGGAGGACTGGCGTGCTGCAGTCCATGGGGTTGCAAAGAGTCGGACATGACTGAGAGACTGAACTGAACTAATGGTTAAAGGCACTCATGGTGCAGGGTGCAGGTGGAAGTCCCAGTCTGATAGACTGCTGTCAGAGGACAGGGTCAGATACCAGGGACACAGGGGGACCCTGGGCACAGCTAAATCCCCACCTCTCATCCCCCTGCCATGACAGTGAGACCTGTCACTCAGGAATCTCCTTTCACAGCTGGGGACATTACAGATTTTTAAGAGCCTGAGTTGGTGTAAGTGGTTGGTGGGGGCTTAGTTTTACACCAGCCCTTCAGTAGTCCAAGGCCAGGTCAGACAGAGCAGCGTCTGGAGGGCCTTTGTGGGGCGCTACCTCCTGCTCACAAGGGGCCTTCCTTTGTGGATGGGAGAAGGTCCTCAGATCACAGCCGTGGGTCTTCATTAGCAGGTGGAGAGACATTGGTTTTGAAGCCAGAAAGGGGATGAGACTCCTGACTTGAATGAGGTTTGACTTCATAGGCTCATCTGTTTGACGTGTAGGTGTCGACAGGTAAACAGTGAGCAGCTTCAGTTCAGTTTCTTAACTTCCAAGAATGGCCACTGTGATGAAAGGACCGACACCCTCTGCCCTGACCCTCACCAAGCTGGTCGCTGGCACCTGGTGCCTGGTTTCACCTGGAACGACATCTCCGCACAATGACAACTCCTGTGAGTGGACGCAACTGGCTCCTGGGCCTGGACTCACATCCACACCCTGAGGCTCAGGACCTTGTAGCCGCTCCTAGACAGGCTGCCCCCCAAGCTCCTCGGTGCGTCCCATCACGTCCTGACAGGACAGGAGGAGGAAATCCCAGCCCAGAGCATCTGAGGCAACATCTGCAGGCTTGCGCTTCAAAGAAGTTCATGCTCTGGAGGCTCACACTGCTCAAGAAATGGGCCCCCGAAAATATCCCTTCCATAATCCAAGGATAGGAATCTGCAAGAAGTGTCTCCTCACCGCTCCCAGAAGCCAGCTCAGACTCCACCTACTCATGTTGATGGCTGCTACGGCTGCTTGAGGTGGACGCTTTGTTCATGTAACCAAGTTCTGTCAGTTCAGTTAGTCGCTCAGTGGTGTCTGACTCCCTGCCACCCCATGGACTGCAGCACAGCAGGCCTCCCTGTCCATCACCAACTCTCGGAATTTACTCAAACTCATGTCCGTTGAGTCGGTGATGCCATCCAACCATCTCATCCTCTGTCGTCCCCTTTTCCTCCCGCCTTCAATCTTACCCAACTCAGGGTCTTAAGCTGCCTTTTAATTCTAGGAGATTGGTTTTGGGGCTGAGGGTTTACTGTTTTTTCATTTCATTTCAGTTTTTTGTAACACCAGTACTTGAGAAATGGAATACATCCTGCCATATCAGTAAACAAGGCTGTCACAGTCATCATCGAGTACGGCCCTCTCACGTGAGCCGGCGAGCCCGTGGGAGCTCAAGAAGAGCACCTGCTGTCCAGCAGCTGCTCCCTCCACTGAGCACAGGAACCGCAGCAGAGGTTCAGTCCCTCCTTTCCCTGAGGAAAGGAAGCTCAGCACTGGAGCCAGGGCACTGGCCCAGATAGCTGATGTGCGCACGAAAGGAATGACTGCAGTCAGCCCAGACTCCTGCACTGTTCCATACACAGAAGAGTACTGAATTCCTAGTTATCTGCTTTTCGTTAACAATAATCTCTTGATGTTCAGAGAGATTATTGCTACCCGCCCTATGCTGCAAAACTTCTATATAAACCTGACTACTCCCCACTTCCCATCTCCTTAGAGCAGTTCTCTCAGGGTTACTTGAGATGCTGTCTCCAGGCCTTAAAGTCCTAAAAATCCCATCAAATAAAACATAATTCCCAACTTTTAGGTTGTGAATAGTTTTTAAGTTCATCAGTTCATTCAAAAACCAAGCAGAAACAAAAAACCAACTTCTTTCCCAAGGAGGACTACCTACACTTTTTTTTCCAGCTGTATTACTGACAAGTAAAATTGAACATATTAAAGTATCCAGCATGATGACTTAATATGCATACAAACAGTGAAACGGTCACCACAGTCAAGTTAACGGACACGTGGATCACCTCACAGAGTCACTTTGTGTTTCTCCTTTGGGGAGGGCGTGGCTGACACTTTGGACCCATGCTCCTAGCAACTTCAAGCACCCATGCTTCAAGCACATAACTCAGCACTGTTAACTACAGTTCCACACTGTACATCAGGCCCCAGAAGTCACTCGTCTTCTAACTGGAGGTTTGTGCCCTCTCACCGACATCTCTCTGTCTGCCCCCACTGCCCTCAGCCCCTGGCAACCACCATTCTCCTCTCTGCTTCCGTGCACTTGGCTTTTTTAGGTTCCAAACATTAAGTGAGGTTATGCAGTTCTGTCTCTCTCTGACTGACTTCACTCGGCACAGTGCCCTCGAGGTTCATGCATGCTGTAGCAAGGCAGCACCTCTCATGGCTGAGTAAGACCCCACTGTGTGTCTACACCACGTGCCCAACACCAGGAATAAAACCGTAAAAGGATCCAATGGAGCTATGTGTGCGACGGTGGTAAAACACTGGGGAGGGATATTGTTCAATGACTGGATCGAAGGAAATGGATGGTTTCATCAAATTACAATGAAGAGTGACAGACTCGTCCTACAAGAAGGCTTTTTGGTCCTAAAAATCGTAATCAAAGTTTAATCAACTAGAGTGCTTTCCTTTCGTTTGATTTAAGACCCTATTTTAGATTACTTTAGATTACCTTGTTCACCTTAATGTGGTTAATATTAATGTAAATTTGCCAGCTGAACTAGGCTTTGATACTGGAATGAAATCTGAATAATACACCAATTACATACAAACTACATGACTGCATCCACATCCTTCTTAATCCCAAATCAGCTTTATAATCAGAGAAAGACAATCACAATCCCCAAAATCTATTCTTGACAAAGCTGGATGGACTTAATTTTTCCAGAAAATAAGTATCTATAAGCTGCTGCTGTTGCTAAGTCTCTTTAGTCGTGTCTGACTCTGTGCAACCCCACAGACCGCAGCCCACCAGGCTCCCCCATCCCTGGGATTCCTCAGGCAAGAACACTGGAGTGGGTTGCCATTTCCTCCTCTAATGCATGAAAGTGAACAGTGAAAGTGAAGTTGCTCAGTCATGTCCGACTCATAGCGATCCCATGGATTGCAGCCTACCAGGCTCCTCTGTCCATGGGATTTTCCAGACAAGAGTACTGGAGTGGGGTGCCACTGCCTTCTCCGAGTATCTATAACATGTCATCTTAAATCTCTTATAAGTGAAGAAAAAAGTCTTTTTGTCTTACACATGTATATTTCTCATGATGCCTTATCCTATCAATAACCTACAGAATGTTGTAATTACCTAGTTCAGCTCCCTGGTCTTACAGAAACATGAACTTTTATAATCTTCTAAGCACAGTTTTCTACAGAAAGCTCTACAAGTGTCTGTTATGGTAAACAAATGTGTCTCTAAGAAAAACTACACTTCAGTACTGATGCTGAAGCCCACAGGGGGCTATTTGGTTGGCAATTGACCCTGGACCCCTCCCTTAGCCCCCAGGATGGTCAAGTCACCTAGTAAAACAGGACAGGAATCGAGAATTCCACAGACGACCTTGCTGGTCTCATTCCGTATCAGGGGCTCCACATAATGGCTTGTAAGGTGGAGTTTCTGGCCTGGGCTACAAGTAAGCTGGTTACATAAGAGACCATGCCATAAAAACCACCAATAAAGGCTCTGTGGGGTGTAAATGTCCACTGCCAAAGCATCTCTGTGAGTCCCTACAAGCTACCTCTTTGAGATGCTACAGCATCTTTCTGCTCCAAGGCAAAGAGTGCATATTTGTTGATCTTGCAATAAACACACATCATGAGAAAGTTGTCACTCATCTTGAGAGATCACTGCACTGCCCTTCCAACATTTTCTGGGAACATTCACACTGCTCCGGTTTTAGTCTATGTTGATAGTTAAATACAACTGATATTCTCTAATAGCTGGCTAAGCTTAAGATACAACTAACACTCTGAAATTCCCAACAGTCTGGCTTCTGAACAAATGTGCAAACATTCTAAGTAAAACATTCACCATCAAATATGCTTTGTATTAAAAGAGCACCATAATCAAGTAGGGCATATCTCAGAAGCAGAAGAATAACTTGGTATCATATGGTGTAACAGCAAAATTGATAGATGAAGGGAGAAACCGTAATTCATGTAATAGACGTCTCCCAAGCAGCAGAGCGTTCAAAATATATTCTAGATGAAAACCCTCTGCAAGTAGAAATCAAAAGAAATGCCTTTAAAATAAGGATATCTCACCAGAACCTCACAGCAAGCATATTTAATGTGAAATCCTGGCAGCTCATTCTCATGAGTGTCCCCTGCCCCCCGCCACACACACACATACATGACCCCTGGCTCACAGCATGGCAGTAGACAGGACTCTCGGGCCCAGGGCAGGCAAGTGAAAGACTCTATTTTTCCCTTAAAGGTTGGATCCTGCTTTTATTCCTTTATAATAAGAAGCATTTTATATTTCACATGTAATTAAGCATACACATGAAATTTTCTCAAAATTAAAGAAAAGAGTGCACATCCTTTTTTAAGAAAATTAAGTGCCCACGTGAATGTGTGTGGGGTGAAAGCCTTTCCAGGTTTAGAATCAGGCCCCAGTGCTACCTGGAGCACACCCAGGACTTGCGGCCCCAAGACTGAGAGAGTGGGCCCTGCAGGATGCAGCAGACCTACTCCGGGGAGAGTTCATCTCAGGCTCTGGGCTGAGCCTCTGCAGCAGCCAGTGCCCTCCTCCCCGCCCTGCCTGCCCCCCAGCATGGCTGCACTTTGATGTGATGCCCGTCCAGGAGGAGAGCCAGGCAGCTGGTTGCCGTGGTTACAAGATGCAGGTGTGTAGGCTGGCCCTGCAGGACTTCTTGGCTCCTGGTGAAACCACAGTGGGGATGCCCCTCCTAGGGACCAGGGGTGGTGGGTCCCCACAGGCTGGACACCTGCTCCTACTGAACAGACACAATCGACCTGTTTCATCTGGCTGCTCAAACCTGGACCCAGAAGCCTGGCCATCTCAAGATTCCACAGCATCTCGTGTTACATCAGGTCCCTTCTGTTCCCTTTCAAATTCTGCTTCCTTTTGAATGTGAACTCCTATCGCTGAGTTGCCTTTTATCATTTTTTGAATAAGGGTTGATTAAAAAATAAGTAAACATGTAGAGCCATCAATGCACAGAAACCCAACAGAACACTAAAATTCCCATCACCTGAAACCCACTTCCTCCAAATCACTCTAAATGAAGAAAGAGGCGGATACATTTGTGGAGTATGAATATTAATCACAACTAATCAACTGGTTTGTTTCAAGTATGTGCCCTGTGTCACGTGAGTTCAGGTGAAGCGCTGACACGTGTCAGCTGTGATTATAACGGGCAACCCTGTGAACGGGCATTACTACCTCACCTAACAAATGTGGAATCTGGGGGTCACCTGGCTCATGGTCTGTGGACTTCAGGGTCATTTATGGTCTACCGGCTTTCAACCATTAATCTGGGCTGTTCCAATGAAGTGTGTCTTTCTGCCACGAAGAATGCCTCTTTCCTATCCAAACAGGCAAGATTCTAGTTATCAGGTAAAAAAAAGTGTATACCTGTGTGAAACGTGAAGCATGCCAAAAATCAAATCTAACTGGATTCCCAGTTACAGACACAACAGTTCATCTTATTTGAGAAAATGAAGTAAAAAATGAAATCAACGGAAGGGGTGTCTGTCTACTTCTGAGGTACTACTTGGAGAAGGGAGCCTCCTTGGTGAAATATTAATGAGCTGTTTCTCCCCAATGTTTTATGGAATTTAGCATTATGACAGCAAATGTCAGTGGTGCTTTCCTGAGTTCTAAAAAAGCGTATAATTGTCTTTAATTTTTAACCAATTTTACCTCTTTAAGACCACCTGACTTAAACACTTGACTCCAATTTTCATGTCTGTACATGAAGACAAGATGGTCCGTGAGCTGGAACTCTGAGTTGACCATGATCTGCTGCCGCTAAAAACCCACTGCTGTGAGTGGCCAAAGCATCTCAGAGTCACTGGGGAGGTGTTGGCATCACTGACTCTGCACACGTGGGCTGCCTGACTCACAGAATTTCTCATATTTTGTCCAAGTACAACGTGCATTGTGCCTTCAGGTTTTAGTTCCAATACTGATTGATCAAACGCTAATGAAGGTTTGATTTCCTTCTTTAAAATTATCAGAGGATGGTTTGGGCATGTTGTATGCTTTGGGAAAACTTACTAAATTCTAGTGTTTCAAGATTTCTGACACATGTGCCTAAGAATATAAAACAGCTAGTCACTCAGTATTGTTTTGGGGCTACTTCTTTTTAAGTAAGAAAAATAACATTAAAATAAAGAAATTGTTATTTTTAATGGGAGAATGGTGCTATTTTCAAATATTTTGTGTGTTCTATTCACTACTAAAAGATACAGGAAAGAACGCACATCTCTGACTCCCCTCACAGTCTATGTGAGCCCCTGGAGCTGTCAACCCACCAGCCACACCTGAGTGGATGCTTTGGGGACCTGCACACGGGCCTTGCTGGAAGCACCAGGCTCTGAGTCTGCAGAACACGTAGACACGGCACGGTGGGGTCTGAGTGGGGCTGTGATGTGCACAGGGTTTTCTGTCTTGATCCCGAAGCAAGCGTCAGCACAGAGTCCTGAACACATGTGAGGTCAGGACATGACCAGCAGTGGGATCAGGACACGCAGTCAGGTCCACACAGCCCGGGAGCAAGGACGTCCCCCGCTGTCTGTAATCCTTAGGGGCAGCTGCACACATGCCGCTACCCGGGGGCCACTCCCAAAGACCGCGTGCGTTAAAAACCCATGTATTTCTGTGAGTGAGGAGCACAGTGCTGGAAGTTCACAGCCAGGCAGGAAGAAGCAGCTGTCAGCCATCTAAAGGCAGAATCTACACCTGGCTTTGAGATGCATGAAATGAAACCACAGCCTGGTAGAGCTGGCAGAGTCTGTGGAGTGAGTACAGTGTTTACAGGGAGGGGCCCCAGATTCGCGCGGCGCCCATCCGTCCAGCTCCCCGCACATCCTGCCCCGCCCTGGCTCCAGCCCTGGCCAAGCGGACTGACCACAGGGCAGTCTGCTCCTCTGCAACGTTTCGCTTTCAAATTTCCAAACATCTATTTCTTAAGCTATGTGAGCTAAAACATTCAAGTCTAAAATGCACAAATAATCAACTTGTATTTGTAAGGAATAGCCATTCTATTACCATCTCTGTCTAATAAAACATAAATCACAGCTTTTGTAGTAGACTTGAATCTGACTAGACAGCAGGAGGGAATAGGCCCTGCTTTCAAGAGCTGAGTGGGTTTCATTTGCAGGATATGATTGGAAACAAGTGGCTACACTGAATTCAAACAAAATCTAGGCCTACTTATTATTACACAGTTCATAGTTTATGGAGACAGACAAATGTAGCACCTAGACTTGGTTATAAAATAAGCGTGATGCTGTTATAGGAAATTCCATTCCTGATGATGGAAAAAACTCATTTTTTTGTGAGAGCACATTTGCTCAAGAGCTGAGTGTTCATCAGGGGTGTCATGGGGTTTTGGTCCCACAGCTCCTTGCATGGTGCTCAGGGGCCTGGCCAGCCCAGGTGGAGAAGGACCTCAGGCCCTCTCTGGGTTTGTGTAAACCAGGCTCCAGTAACAGATGGTGCTTCTGGGAAACGGTCAGGCATCCCCATCTCACACAAGGCCACATGTCACGGCTGGGATACATGTACAGTCCATCCTGGCCGAGCCTACAGAACTGAGACGCATGGTTTAGGTCAGACACTGAGAAGTGCTGGAAGTATTAACGGTAAGAAACAGCTCTCTGCAGGCCTGTCTGAGGGCAAAGAAATAGCAGTGGTAACGGAGAATTTGGCAGAGAACCTGATAGGATGCAGTCAGGAGAATGAAACCCTTACCTGGGGGCTGCATGTGGAAAGGCAAAACCAGTGAAGCCCAAGAGATACTAGTGCTATTTCACACTCATGAAAACCACGTGCTGACTGATGGCAACAGTGCAAATTAGCTGAAACCACAGGTCAGTGCAGGCTCTGCGGGTTTTTATCAGCTCTGAGCCATGACACAGTGAAGTGAAGGGTCAGAGCATCCAAGCCACAGTGACCTATGACAAATGATGAGAAAGAGGAGCGTATATAATTGTTGAATAAAGTAGCTCGCTTTACAGACCTAATTTTTAAAGATGTGGGAGATGTCCCACTTCTCCAGAACCCAAGCCATCCCCAGGACCGAGCCATCCTTGATGTCCGTCCATAAGGATGTCCCCACCGGTCTCCAGCCATCAGCTGTGGCCCTAGAAGGCAGTGCCCCAGCTTGTGCAAGGGGCAGAGGGAGCCCTGGGGCAGTGGCTGACATGTGCTCAGGTGTCATCACTCAGACAGCTGCCAGGGGAGGGTCAGAGATGCTTCCTCCCACTGGTGACACCGCCTGCTCGTTCAGCACCCACAGTAGATCAGACACTAACTGTTTTAAGGTCACGGCCCCTCACTCTAATCAAGACAAGGAAAAAAATATATTCTCTGCTCTGAGTGTCTTGGAAGCATATGGTTAGTGGTTACATGCCCTTTGTTTCAGAGGAAAAAAGTTTATGAAAAAAAATAATTTTACACCAATGGGAGAGAATAGAGCTAGTATACAGAGGGACAGGTGATGCTAACCCATAACACTGTTACCAGTGAATGTTAATAAATTTACAAAGTATTGAAGAGAAAGTCATTTTAGGTTGCATTCAAAAGGGGTGGGTGTGGGAAGGAGAGAGACGGAGAGACACTGACTGAGAGGTGAGGAGGAGGCCAAGAGAACGAATACTGTACTGTTTTTCTTTGGGGGACAAATGAGAGACTATTTACAGATTATCTGGAAGGCCCACTCAGCTTTATGATGGGTCATTTTTCCAGGTTTTAGTCCAAATACATGACCATTTAGTGCTTTTCTTCTAGAGCCCCCACAGAAAGCGGCATTTCCCATGTGTGTTCCTGGAAACATCCCACGACTGGTCACCAAGGCCCAGGGTCCAGCTCAGACTTTACAATGCTCTACTGTGAAACCCCAGGTGTGACTTCAGCAAAGCTAAATCCTGCCTGAGTCACAGTGATGGAAAGCATTGTTCTTTGCTTTTTTCTTTGCACTCTAGGATACAAAAGACACTTGTAACTGAAAATGCTGTAAAAGTAGATTAATGGGGATGCCTTCCAGTCCTAATTCACAAAGCGGTCAGCATGCTCATTCCAGAGCCCCAGCAAATGTGGCTTTCCTGTGCTGTGAGGCGATCTAGACAGGACAGTCTGCACGGTCATCTCGCAGGCCTGGACACTCACGGGCCCCAGGCGGGCTGTGTGAGAGCCCCCAGGTGGACAGAATGGACACCCCCCCATCCCCGCAACCCCAGTCACCCCACCTGCTGAGCAGCAGCCACTCCAGTGGACAGATCCCCAGGGCAAGTCTCCTGCTCANACCCGGGGGCCACTCCCAAAGACCGCGTGCGTTAAAAACCCATGTATTTCTGTGAGTGAGGAGCACAGTGCTGGAAGTTCACAGCCAGGCAGGAAGAAGCAGCTGTCAGCCATCTAAAGGCAGAATCTACACCTGGCTTTGAGATGCATGAAATGAAACCACAGCCTGGTAGAGCTGGCAGAGTCTGTGGAGTGAGTACAGTGTTTACAGGGAGGGGCCCCAGATTCGCGCGGCGCCCATCCGTCCAGCTCCCCGCACATCCTGCCCCGCCCTGGCTCCAGCCCTGGCCAAGCGGACTGACCACAGGGCAGTCTGCTCCTCTGCAACGTTTCGCTTTCAAATTTCCAAACATCTATTTCTTAAGCTATGTGAGCTAAAACATTCAAGTCTAAAATGCACAAATAATCAACTTGTATTTGTAAGGAATAGCCATTCTATTACCATCTCTGTCTAATAAAACATAAATCACAGCTTTTGTAGTAGACTTGAATCTGACTAGACAGCAGGAGGGAATAGGCCCTGCTTTCAAGAGCTGAGTGGGTTTCATTTGCAGGATATGATTGGAAACAAGTGGCTACACTGAATTCAAACAAAATCTAGGCCTACTTATTATTACACAGTTCATAGTTTATGGAGACAGACAAATGTAGCACCTAGACTTGGTTATAAAATAAGCGTGATGCTGTTATAGGAAATTCCATTCCTGATGATGGAAAAAACTCATTTTTTTGTGAGAGCACATTTGCTCAAGAGCTGAGTGTTCATCAGGGGTGTCATGGGGTTTTGGTCCCACAGCTCCTTGCATGGTGCTCAGGGGCCTGGCCAGCCCAGGTGGAGAAGGACCTCAGGCCCTCTCTGGGTTTGTGTAAACCAGGCTCCAGTAACAGATGGTGCTTCTGGGAAACGGTCAGGCATCCCCATCTCACACAAGGCCACATGTCACGGCTGGGATACATGTACAGTCCATCCTGGCCGAGCCTACAGAACTGAGACGCATGGTTTAGGTCAGACACTGAGAAGTGCTGGAAGTATTAACGGTAAGAAACAGCTCTCTGCAGGCCTGTCTGAGGGCAAAGAAATAGCAGTGGTAACGGAGAATTTGGCAGAGAACCTGATAGGATGCAGTCAGGAGAATGAAACCCTTACCTGGGGGCTGCATGTGGAAAGGCAAAACCAGTGAAGCCCAAGAGATACTAGTGCTATTTCACACTCATGAAAACCACGTGCTGACTGATGGCAACAGTGCAAATTAGCTGAAACCACAGGTCAGTGCAGGCTCTGCGGGTTTTTATCAGCTCTGAGCCATGACACAGTGAAGTGAAGGGTCAGAGCATCCAAGCCACAGTGACCTATGACAAATGATGAGAAAGAGGAGCGTATATAATTGTTGAATAAAGTAGCTCGCTTTACAGACCTAATTTTTAAAGATGTGGGAGATGTCCCACTTCTCCAGAACCCAAGCCATCCCCAGGACCGAGCCATCCTTGATGTCCGTCCATAAGGATGTCCCCACCGGTCTCCAGCCATCAGCTGTGGCCCTAGAAGGCAGTGCCCCAGCTTGTGCAAGGGGCAGAGGGAGCCCTGGGGCAGTGGCTGACATGTGCTCAGGTGTCATCACTCAGACAGCTGCCAGGGGAGGGTCAGAGATGCTTCCTCCCACTGGTGACACCGCCTGCTCGTTCAGCACCCACAGTAGATCAGACACTAACTGTTTTAAGGTCACGGCCCCTCACTCTAATCAAGACAAGGAAAAAAATATATTCTCTGCTCTGAGTGTCTTGGAAGCATATGGTTAGTGGTTACATGCCCTTTGTTTCAGAGGAAAAAAGTTTATGAAAAAAAATAATTTTACACCAATGGGAGAGAATAGAGCTAGTATACAGAGGGACAGGTGATGCTAACCCATAACACTGTTACCAGTGAATGTTAATAAATTTACAAAGTATTGAAGAGAAAGTCATTTTAGGTTGCATTCAAAAGGGGTGGGTGTGGGAAGGAGAGAGACGGAGAGACACTGACTGAGAGGTGAGGAGGAGGCCAAGAGAACGAATACTGTACTGTTTTTCTTTGGGGGACAAATGAGAGACTATTTACAGATTATCTGGAAGGCCCACTCAGCTTTATGATGGGTCATTTTTCCAGGTTTTAGTCCAAATACATGACCATTTAGTGCTTTTCTTCTAGAGCCCCCACAGAAAGCGGCATTTCCCATGTGTGTTCCTGGAAACATCCCACGACTGGTCACCAAGGCCCAGGGTCCAGCTCAGACTTTACAATGCTCTACTGTGAAACCCCAGGTGTGACTTCAGCAAAGCTAAATCCTGCCTGAGTCACAGTGATGGAAAGCATTGTTCTTTGCTTTTTTCTTTGCACTCTAGGATACAAAAGACACTTGTAACTGAAAATGCTGTAAAAGTAGATTAATGGGGATGCCTTCCAGTCCTAATTCACAAAGCGGTCAGCATGCTCATTCCAGAGCCCCAGCAAATGTGGCTTTCCTGTGCTGTGAGGCGATCTAGACAGGACAGTCTGCACGGTCATCTCGCAGGCCTGGACACTCACGGGCCCCAGGCGGGCTGTGTGAGAGCCCCCAGGTGGACAGAATGGACACCCCCCCATCCCCGCAACCCCAGTCACCCCACCTGCTGAGCAGCAGCCACTCCAGTGGACAGATCCCCAGGGCAAGTCTCCTGCTCAGCCCAGGGCACATTGAGTTCAGTGTGGAGTCTGACAGACCTCTGCTATCAAATGTGAGGGAACCTACTGGGCAGGGGAGTAAGAGAAATGTTTCCAAGGCTAAACTAAACTAACAAATAAGGTCCCACCCAGCCCACTCACCCGAACAAAAAAGAGGAAGGAAAGAAGGGAAATTCCACCATATTTATCTACTAAAAATTCTCCAAACAGGAGAGCCAGGTTGCGGCAAACACAAAACATTTGCAGTTTTGAGAAAGGAGGTGGGTGAAATGCATGAACATATTCACCAACCACAAGGATGTTTACTGCAATGTAACTGTGTAGGATAAGGACAAAGATCCTTCACGCAATTCAAACAGACCACGTGTTACAGCACAGAGAGCGTGGTCCATCCACGTGGTACACTCCTGCCAGGCGTGGGCTGCAGCAACTGAGTTCCAGTGCGCCTCGGTTATGCTGACTAGGCTCCCGTTGGGCAGGGAGCACAGCTGGGGCTCTGCGACCCTGTAGGGGTGGGGTGAGTGGGGGGTTGGCAGGAAGGGGACACGTGTGTACTTGAGGCTGATTCATGCTGCTGTATGGCAGAAGCCAACACAGTGCTGTAAAGCAATTATCCTCCCATTAAAATTTTTAACAAATTCCCGCAAAGAAAGCAAGATGAAAAACACAATCTGTTGGGGACGCCTGTACTGGACGGCTTCCACACGTCATCACGCAGACCTCCGCAGGGCCAGGTTGGGACAGGTAGCACGGGGACCATGGAAGGCCGGCTCGGGGCGGGCCCAGGTGGGCAGCCCCACTGCACCCCTAGCCTGGCTCTGATCTCAGCACAGTGCAGGCCCACTCCAGGAGGATGGCTCTGGGGGTCACCAGGCATGCTCCAAGCCACTGGACAGGTCCTTCTTCCCACTTCATCCAGCTCTGGAGGGGGGCATGAGGACTGACTGTGCCACCTTCGGGCAGGGGGCCTGTTCCTGCATGGCCAGAGGCAGTAGCCTGTTCCCAGACACTCCCACCTCTCCTCCCAGCCCACAGGCCCTTCCACAGGCCCTCCTGCTCCAGGACAGCGGGGCAGGGGCAGGCCCTCTCCAGGACGGCGGGAACGGGTGCTCCTGCTCTGGGATGGCGGGGCAAGGGCGGGCCCTCTCCAGGACAGTGGGCATGGGAGCTCCCGCCCCGGGATGGCAGGGCAGGGGCGGCACCTCTCCAGAACTGTGAGTCACGGGCACTCCTGCTCCAGGACAGGGCCTCCCCAGGCGCCCTGGCCCTCCTGGCGCCCAGCTATCTCACTCACTGTCCCCTGTGGTGCCCAACCGATGACAGTGGGAGGAGGCAGACAGTGGCCTCGCACTCTGGGCTGACGGAGCCCTGCCTCCCTCCCTCCAACCAGTCTCCTGAAGGCAGTGGAAGGAGACCAAATTCGAGGTTCAGGCCACAAGCCTCTCATGTTCAAAGAACCTCCCGGAAGCCCCAGCCAGGCTCCAGGGAGAGCAGACCTCCAGGGAGAGCCGTGATGGGAGCTGCGACACGGCCACAGACCCATCTCTCCAGCCCCTCCACCCCAACAGGGGGCGGAGCCCCGCTCAGCACCGGTCACTGTCCACTGAAGACCTGATGAGCAAAGGAATGCCTGGAGAGGACTTGCAGACGGGGCGCCTGGGTGCAGGTCCAGGGCCGGGTAGCAGGAGGCAGCCTTCTAGTCAAACACTCTCTACATGCTGTGTTGATGAACAGGAACTCACACGACTTCAAAATCTGTGGCTTGAAATAAAGCTGTTTCTACCAAAGATCAGAAACCCTGCTACAGTGAGTGTCATTCTGCGCTCTGGATGCCTCCGTACAGAAAAGATCAGGTGTAAACTAACATAGTAAACTAAGTCTGCCAATGCACACTTACAAGAAAAAATCACACATTTAAAAAATGGGACCAATTATAAATGATTAGGGAAACAACTCCCAGTAGAGTATATCATGTGAGAATGTGTATACACAGTCATACGTACTCATGTTCACACAGAACAATTAACCCACCCTCTTACCCGAGGCGGACGTCACTCTACTCATAAAGACAATGCCACCGCTCCTGGGAGTCTGCAGTCACCTCAAGGACACCAGCATTCTGAAAATTTCCTTGTTGGAGGAAGCGACACCATGATGGGCCCACTGAGGACCAGCTTCCTTTCACTTGACTCAGTCCAGGCTCGGGGTGTCTCACCACAGGCTGGGCCGCGAACTTTCACCCAGACCCTCAGCCCCCAGGGAGGTGGCGGAGGTGCACTTGGAGTAGGCCTTGAACCACGCGTGTGCAGCTGCCCACTGCAACCCCCGCAGGCTCGGGGGGACTCAGAGCCTGCACGGCCACTGTGGAGCAGGAAGGAGCCGGCTCGAGGGCGCATTCACCCCCAGCTGCAGAAGCCCTGCACTCTAGGCAGGGTTCCCCCGATGCCCAGGCTCTTCTGGGGCCGAGGGAGCGTCTGAGTGGCGCAGGCGTTGGGGCACACTCTGTCCAGAGGGAGCCTGAGGGGAGACCCTGCAGACACCACTACTGGGGGTCCCCACCCTGCCCTCCCCTGAGGGCCCAGATCCCCCACCTGCATCCTGACCTCCAGCTAGCGCTGTAGGCCGCCTGCCCTGAGCGAGTCCTTCTTCAGAACCACACTCATACACTCTCCACGAGGCTTGAACGTGCACAGAACACGCCCTCTGAACTGCGGCTCATCTCCACCTGAGTCCCCACTCCCCAGAACCTGACCAGTGGAGGAGCTGAGACACAGGACCCAGGGTGAAACCACCGAAGACCAGGTTAGTCCACAAAACCTGTCCATGCCATCACAGCTCAGGAACTCGCTTTATCATTTGCCAGGGCCGTCCCACTTGGAGACAGGCAGGCGCTCACACAGCTTCACTATAGAACGCTCTGTCCACTTCTGCACCATGAACCTTGATGCCTGCTTCTCTTACAAGGAATCTGAAAACCCATGAGCAGTTGCTGCGCAGTGGGTAACCTGGAGCGCTGGTCCAAATGGACCTCAGGTCACAGAGGTGCACACCTGCCCACTGCTGCAGCAGATCGGTGTGAGGGCCTCATACACACGCTACGTGCCTGCAGGACCTTCAGGCGTCTCCTGCATGCTGCCACACCGGCCTGAACTCGGTGCCTCCCCTACTGGGGGAACCGGAGCATCATCAGGGCTCAAGCTCACCCTGCTGGCCTCTGTCCACAGAACTGACTCCCTCTTCACTTCTATGTGCACACCCTTGTAGACCAGAGCCCCCCACACACCTGCCTCTGTTCTCTGGACCCGAAATGAGTCTGACTTCCTGCTGCTCTTGACCTCTGGCCTTGCTCTGCTGGCAAGAGAAAGGTGAGCACCATGACAGCGTCCCCAGCGCGCTGCCTCCCAAACTAGGGCATTTTCACATCTCCGCTCAAGATGACGCTTCAAAAGCAGGGGCCCAGGCGGTTCTCCTGGAGACCATCTGTGCTTTGCCCACAAGACTCTGTCCCAGGAGCAGGTGCTGGGGTTTCCAAACCCTCGATGATGAGCATCCAGGAGGTGAGCCAGCATGGTGAATGTGTAAGGTCCCCCAGGCCCTCCCGACTCTCAGAGCAGCTCTGGGTTTGTTTGAGGATGTGCACCAGGTTTATCTTTCAGTTTCCTTTGGCACAAGAAACCTTGGGATCTCCCTTCCACGTATTCAGCCAAAAGCTGTTGGCTGCTGCTGAGTTTTGCTTTGGTTTCTGCTTCTTGCCATCAACCTTTTTCAGACTCGAGACCAGCTGATTCTTCCTCAGCCCCCACCACAGCACACGTACTATGCTGGAGGTTTCCAACCGCACCATCTGCTGGCTCACACCCTGAGGGGGACCTACCATCACTCAGACTTACAGGACAAGAGCTGATGGGACAAGGAAACGGTGAGTGCCTTGTGTGAGGATTCAAATTCACACCCACGCTTTCTGACTCCAAGTCTTCCTCACCCCAAACTGAAGCCAATGTGGAGGGTATTACAGAATCTTAAGGAACTATCGAGAGAGCGTGGGGCCAGTAGGACAGGCTGCCTGTCAGTCGGTGGACAGGAACACCCAGGACTGTGTACACATCACCCATACCTGACCTCAGGAAGCAAGACCACCTCTCCTGTTTGTCCTGTTTGTCCTTCCTCTCCAACCCGGGTGGCTGCGGAGGAGATGGCAGGACAGCCAGCAGAATTCACTGTCAGTCAGTCACTTGACAACCCACTAAACCTAATAAACAGCACCAGCTGGACTCAGAACGGGAGGGTCTCACCTACCTGATGAGTTCAGGCTGAGGTGGGGTCCGTGAGGGGGCAGTCACATTCGCTGAGCAACACACACCCACTCGAGGCTATGCTCTCACACTCCATGGTGCCCTCCCGCGACTCCAGGCTTCCACGTTCGCCCATGAGCCCCACATGCCCCTTGGGGGATAAGGCTGTCCCTGTGGGGAATGGCTCCTTGGGAGGCCCACAGCTATGGCCTCCAGGGCCGGGGCTCGAGGGTGACGCCCCATCTTCTGGGGAACTGGGGCTCGTCCTGGCCCGGCCCTGAGCTCCCAGACAGGCTCGCACTCTTGCACTGTCCCCGCAGGTGGGGGCTGGACGGTGGACCACAAGAGCACACAGCACACAGTCTGCCACACAGAACGAAGGGGCAGGCTTCTGGATCGGAAGACCACTGAGGTGGGCTGGTCAGACCCTTGCCCAGGAGCAATGGCCCGACTTCACAGAGTGGCGGTCTTGCTGGAGAGTCTCTGCAGCTCAGAGGTCTCATGGCTGCAGCTTCAGTTCCTTGATTATCTGGACTGTCACCAAGGAGAAGAGGGACTCCTAAAGACTCTGTCATATTCATACTGTTTGAGAAAACCCTACAGCCTCGATGATACATCAGGTGCTACCCTGAGCATTTTACAGGTAGAAACCCTTCAGCTCTCACAGCCAAGTCAGGGAGCATCCCTGTCCACTGAGGCTGCAAGAATAAAGCCCCACACAGGGTGGCTCACACATTATGCTCCCAGGCCTGCAGGCTAAAGCTGAGGCCAGGGCACCAGCAAGGCACCCCTAGTGGAGGAAGGGCAGGGAGCTCTGTGAGTTCTGTGTCAGGGCACTGCTCCCATTATGGGGGACCCACCTTGCCTCCTGATCACCTCCTGAAGGGCCCCCCGACACCATCGCCAGGGGATCAAGGTTCAAGGTGAATGTCAGAGTGACAGAGACATGCAGCCCACTGCAGGTGGGGAGATGATGCCTCTACGCCCACTTTCAGATGGAAAGTCTGTGTCACACAGGGGTTTAGGAGGCAGCTCCAGTCACACAGAGGACACAGAGAACCCTGGGTGGGGGACGGTCCAGAGGCCCAGCCTTCCTTCCACGCTGTGCTGTTTCTCCAGATGGAATGGGGTTCTGTTATGATCCTGGGGATGCTGTTGAGCACCTGGGCCATGGCACACACAGGAGAAGCCGCCCCTGCTGGCTCTGGGGCACGGGTCAGACACCAAGTCGGTGTCCAGAGCAAAACCTACTCTGGTCTCTCTCCTGCGCAGACCAGGAAAACCTTCGCTGGACTAGTCCGGGACCTGTTCTCTGGGAAGTGTGAAACTCAGGCAAGGACGAGACAGAATATTCCAGCAAAGCTGCTGCTTCAGAATACTTCTATCCTCCCTCTTGCCCTGGCCTGACTCTGCACCTCAGACTCCACCCGGCCAAGGGGACAGGAGCAGCCGGCCCTGGCCCAGGAGGCTCGACGCTCCCCACTCTGAGCTGTCCCCTGACCCAGCTCAGAGGTGACCCATAGGGGACATAACCAGCCCCAGCGGGCCTTCCACTGGACACCCTCGGGGGCTGGGCCATGTCCGTGAGCTGAGTGCCTCTCTGCCCTCAGACCCCCACAGAGTGCACGTCTGGTCCCCCCCTCCCCCCTGCAGTGCAGTGGCTCCAAGCTCAGCACCCATCCTGTGCCCCTACTGACCCTCTGGGGACCGCATGTAGCCCCCACTGCACAGACCCCCAGTCGGCCTCCAACAAAGCCAAGCCCAGTGAGCTTGCAGCCTGGGATGTCCCCTGCTGTAAATATCCCATGTGTTCATTTCAGACACATGCATGATCATGTCCTGACCCGAGCAGCACACAAGTCACATTTTATTAGGAAGGGAAACTCATTTTGGGGGCATTTAACTCTGCCTCTCGACGCAGTAACTAGATTTGATTAATAGACTGTCTGCCCTGCTTCTGCTGTCTGCTAAGACTCTTCCCAGAAGAGAACACGTCTAAGACGTGCAAGGGAGCCTGCCTCTGGGAGGCTGAGTGGCCCACACACCACGGAGCCCAGTGGTGGAATGAGTCTCATCTTCAAGTCCCTACAGGCAGTTCGTTGCTGGGCACTCCAGCCGGCCGAGATCCCTACGACTAGACGAAGTTCAGCTACCGTGACGTCAGTCTACTACTCACATGTGTGTCCCGCTCACCAAGCAGCTCTACCCACAGAATCGTTCTCAGCAACTCTGCTGTTCCCTGAGCCCCACAAACAGCAGCGGGACAGGAGCTCTCCAGCAGGCAGCACCACCATCCACAACAAGCATCGTGAGGATGCTGGACGCCCGTCCCTGTCCCTGCCCTGGACGGCGCCTGTGGCTGGCGCGGAGCTGCTGTGAAGCTGCCGCCTCACAGGCCCAGTAGAAGCCAAGCGTTGCTGTCTCAGGTCCCTGCTCCTTGGGGACGATCTGATTCCTTGGGGCATTTTCAGTTAAGTCTCCTTCTCTGTCTAGAGAAAAACATCCTTTAATTCCGTCAAGAACTAGGGATGGCTGTCTCCTAGGCCGGCCCAGGGATGCGGGGCCATGAGGACGGCTCCCCTCCCAGGCAGTGGACCTGTCACTGACAGCAGGGGGAGTGCGCTCCAGCCCCGGCGCCAGCCAAGCCCAGGCTTCAGCCTGCCCGCAGCTCGTGGGCCCAGGCAGGCACTGTGCCCTGTGGGACTCAGGGGGCACAGGGGGCACTGTGTCCTAAGGTTTGTCCTGGCCCTGCGTACACCAGCCGCATGTGTTCTGACCCAAATGCCACTGCGCTCTGGGGACGGCCACGACCACCTGCCCGACCAAGGGGCCCCATAGTGAAGGTGGTCAGGATCACCGGGGCCCATTCTCACCAGACCTGCACCGGATGGAGCTCCTGGACCCTGGGGTGGAGCTGGGCCCCTGCCCTCAGGAAGGGCTCCTGGGAACAGAGTCACACTGGCTATGCTGACTTGAGATGCCCGTCCCAAGTAAAGCATCCAAACACCTCCAGAGGGGAGGAGACCCAACTCTGCCTGGACCCCAGGGCACCCTGCACTGCCCCCAGCCCTCCCTGAGACCCCAGGCAGGGCTCCTGCCCCCTTAGCTGCCATGCCCTCTCCCTCCCCTGTGCCCCCGAGTCACCAGCCTGATTTAGGGGGAGAATCTTCTTCCAGAGTGCACCCCTGTGTCTGAGGCTGCTTCCCACGGCCCTGCTCTGTCATTCCACGTCCTACAGCAACACACCCCATCCCCACGCCCCGGGGGGTGGAGGGCCTGTGTCTCTCTGAGTGCCTCTGCTCTGTGAGTGACTGTGAGCCCCAGTCCACACACATGAGCTCTGCCCATGTGCACAAAGCTGGGGAGTGGGGATGGGGTGGGAGGGGCGTGATGCTGGGCAGGAGCACCACGCCTCCCTGAGTGACCTTGTGTGCCTCCTCTGGACAACCTGGAGAAGGTAGCCGCCGGGACTCGAACACTTCAGATACCAGATGACAACCATTTGTATTCAGCTCAGGAGAACGTGTATCTACGAAAGTCTCGAATAAGAATCTAGTACAGGACACGGTTCACCCTCTAAAATCACTCTTCAGGTGTGTGGCCTCCACTGGGGGCTGGACTCAGCTTCTCTCTGATCTTACAGAGGACGTGACCACCACACAGAAGGACTGAACACTGAGCTATTTATATTCACACAAAGAGAGAGATTTATGACAAATATCATTTTATAATATATATTATATACATCAATTTATTTTTTTCTCTTTGAGCATTTCCCATGGGATTGCATTGCTTTGTAAGATATATATACATGTATATATTTACTGCTTTAATTCTGGTAAAATAAACATATAATCTACTATTTCACACCATTACTGAGTACACACAGGGGCATTAAGAACAGTCACACTGCTGTGCAAACATCCCCACCGCTGTGCCCAGAGTTCCCTCATCTCCTGAGCTGCCCTGCCCCCACGGCACTGATGTCCACCTTCCCCAGCCTCATGCCTACAGCCCACGCAGCAGCTGCAAGGAGCCTTGCTGCAGCACGCTCACAGCGTCTGCCCTCCTGCGACTGGACACTCCTGTGCACAGTGTCCTCAGGTCCATCATGTTGTAGCCTGTGTCAGAAGCCCCCTCCTTTTCAGGGCTGTGTCATATGCTACTGGACAGGTTTCTAACTCCCATCTTCAGGCATGGCTATTTCATTCTCTTTCCTGGTAAATGAGAACCCACTTTGAAAGTCACTGACATTATATTTCAGTAAAAGTATGTCAGTAAAAGTCCTCTCAGAGGTTTTAAGAAGTGGCAAAGTATTAAGGATTTGCCCTCTGGGGTTTCTTGACAGATGAAGAGCTTCCCCAAATAATTATTTGGTGACTGCAGAGGCCCAAAGCTCCTTGGGCTCCCTGTGCCTGTGGACAAGTCTGGATGGCCAATCCCATCAGGGGTCATGTTCAATACCCCACCCCCCAGACAGCACACTCACGCATGTGAACTCAGGATCCAATTCACTTAGTGTCTACACTGCTGCCCTGCATCAGGGCAGACCCACATGAGGGACACACGACACGTGCAGGCAGGGCCAGTGCAGAAAGCCCTCACGTGGACCTCGTCACCAGAAACGACACAGCTTAAAGAAAACATAACTTGTGTTGCTTGATTTTAAAGCAGATTTGACATGGACAGCAAGCAAGCAGCCGAGATGCTTTGGTTCAAATCGCTCCTTGAGGAGGCTGATTTTCCACTGGAATTACCTATGAGAAACTTACATCCATGTTTCAAATTCAGTCTCTTTCTGCAGAGCACCTCCAACCTCCTGACCCACTGCATGTGGACAGGGATGGGGTCAGGGCCCAGATGTTGGGCCCCCTGCAATGGGGGCAGGCACAGCCCCCCGCAAGAGGGGGCAGCAGCCATGGTGTCTAGGATCACCCTCGTGACTTACTGCCTTACCTTCACTTTCTTATAAAAGCCTAGGACAGAGTACAGGCAGAAGTCATTATTGAAATAAGGGTCTTAAACATACCTCTATGCAAATGAAGAAGGAATCACTTAAGTGTGAGTGAATTATCTTCAAAACAAAGATTGGATAAATATAAAGACCTGTGCTACTTCTAAATGCTGTATCCACCAATTAAGAATGTTTGTCAGGCCACTTTGGGCAAATGAAGCAGCTGAGTTTCTGTGGGAGGCCCAGTAGTAGAATTCCCTTCACAATCCCACTGGAAATGGTTCTTCCTCATCCTTTGAGATTCCTCTGTCAGAGGGACAGGGTCCCTCCTGAGTGAAGCCACGTTGCTGTGGCCACTGGACCATAAGCTAAGTCAGCCTGGACCTGCGCCCAGTATCACCTGCCAGGGACTCAGAAACGACCAACCACTCAGGCTGGCGTCTCTGCGAAGCACACAAATGACTGCTTGTTTTCACTCTATTGTTGTGAAGTTTCTCGAACTGCTAATAGAAAATACTAATTCCCAGAAGCCCTTTGGAAGAATTCATAGCTATTTGTACAAGTTGAAAAAGCAAGAGCAGATCCAGTGAAATTTCAAGGCACAAAAGAACTTTAGCAAGTCAGATGCGTGGAATGGGAGCAGTGCTGTGAACTCAGGTATTTCTTTCACTTTTTGCCTTCAAACAATCTTAAAAATGTCATAATGATAGTACTTTCTAAATGGACATTAACCGCAGAGGAGACGACCCTGCAATGGTCCAACCCCAAAGGAAGCAGATATTGAAATGCACAACTCCCCACCTAGAAGGCTCACGTAGCCCAGAATAACTCACCAACTTTATGATTTTTGCAGCACCCAAAGCAAGGAAGGGCCACCCTCAGAGCCGGGGGCCGATCAGCATGTGGAGGACAGCCAGGCTCCTGTAACCGCTAGCAAGCAGCATGGCCACATCCCAGACAGTGTCCGCGCCTTGGCAGGAATCCGCAAGTCTGCCCGCAAGGCTTCAAGAGCCGCCCTTTTGAGATGGAAGGTTAGTCCGCAGCCATGTGGGCGCAGAGGCCAGCAGGCACCCTGCAGGCGTGTCTATCTCACATCTGATGTGACTCATTCGAACTGAGTCTCCAAACTTAAAGTCTGTTTTTGGAAGCACAGGGCTGTGGGTAAGAGCTTCCGTGATGTGAGCGCAGAGCTCTGGGTTCGCCCATTCTTGGGGCCCGGTGAATCGGGGGCTGGGGAAGGTGCCCCTGAAAGTTTCACATGGGGCCATCGGTTCATAGAGAACCACAGCCCTGCTCCCAAGTGTGAATACTCTCTCGGGCCTCTCAGATCAGAAGGGTGAGCATGCGCTGAGTGGGGCAGGGATGGGAAGCACGCGGTCGGTCCCTCCCAGCTGCAGGGGGACCACCCAAAGGGCAGTGCTCAGGGCTGAGGGCAGGTCTGCACAGCACGATGGTCTTCTGACTAAAGGACACTTTCCACCCGAGGCTGCTGGGCGTGTCTGACCAAAGCCCCTTGGGATGCAGTGACCCTGACGCACTTTAAATGCTGCATTTATGAGCCCAACCAAAACTATTAAATCCAAGCCTCCCTGGAAGAAGTGAGGGCAGGGCTTAGCAGTATTTTAATTATTTAACAAGGGTCCCAGGTGTTTCTTACAAAGATTTTGGGAGATAATCAGTCTCTGCGGCAGCTGAAGAAAATCACTGTGATGCAGAGAGCAAACACCAGTCCAATTTTCAGCCAGATGCGTCTCCACGTTTTCATGTTTGCGCTCTTGCAATTAGGAAACAGCTTCAGGGAGATAGCATTTCTAAACAAACCAGGTTTTTTTTTAAATGTTTGCTTTAGGTGTTTTTTTCATTTAACATCTAGACCTTGACTACTGAAAAATAAATTTCTTTTTTTTCAAGATATGCAAAGTTCCCTAAAATTATTAGGTATTCTTGGTGTCAAATTCAGCCAGAGCACACTCCCCAGGGAAAGGCAGGCAAACATTTACTCAGCACACGTCTTGGGCATCTCAGCCTCAAGATCCCTATTGAAAAATGAATTAACTCATTAATACATGGCAATTGCTTTATTCCTCTCCCATGTGGATTCTAGAATCAAAGCATTTTTTTCTAGTATTGAAGGAGGAAAAGGTCACACGAGCGTGCAGCCTCCTGAGGGCTTCCTTTCTCAGCTCAGGCCTGCTCTGCCCCGAGCCTGACAGAGGGGGACTCCCTGCCCCGCACCAGCACTGTGCTACGCGGAGCTGCTCTCAACTTCTGACCTTCACCACTGTCTTGAAAAGAGGCCGCTTCTACCTATTACTAAAGTGAAAGTAAGACTTCTGGAAGCACTAAGAAATAAGCCTCAAATAGTTCCTTATTCAACATCCCCCATGCTGACAGCAGGAACTGGGGACAGGCTCACACAGGACCAGCAATGGCTACCGAGAGCCTGGCAGGTGCCCCGCAGCCTGAGGCGCCGGAGTGGGGACCACAGGGTCTAGCTGGCCGGGGGGTGTCCACAGGTTAGGGACGGGCACTGTCACTGAGTCCACATCAGGTGGTGGGATAGAGGGCATGTGTGGGACCCCCTCCATCTGAGGACTCTGGCAAGACTCTGCTCCTTCCTGAATTTGGTCCAAAATCAACCCAGCCTCCACTCCCATGCTTCTGTGCCTATCACTCTAAAAACGCCAAGAGAAGGACAGAGGACCCACTTCTGCTGAACGGATGCCATGGTTACCACTACAGAGTGTTTGTGTCCCCCAAAATCCATATGTGGGACCCTGACCTCAGTGTGATGGTGTGTGGAAGGGGGCCTAGGGGAGGTCATGAGGGTGGACCCCCCAAGGATGAATCAGGGCTCTCCTAAGAGCCCCCTCCTCACTTCTTCCACATGAGGACACAGGAGGAGACGATGCTGGTGAAGCAGACTCTGGACTCCTGGCACCCTGATCCTGGACGTCTGGCCTCCAGAGCGGGGCGGGGAATGAGCGTCCACTGTTCACAGCCACCCAGGCCACGGTATTCTGTCACGGGGCCCATGCAGACTGACCATCACTGCAGACACCCTGAGGAAGATGAGTCCAGACCAGGGCAGGCCAGCCCCAGGGACCCACTAGAGTCGCGACGAAGGAGAGTCTGTCTTCCACTCTGTTTTTTCCATAGAAAACAACACAAAAGCCACACAGAGAGACAAGGAGGACAAACACTAAAGAACACGCACTGCAAGGGTCAGAACCTCTGGGGACAACCTCTTGTTGGCTGTCTCTCACACCCACCAGCGGAAGGAGGTGGCTGTGTTGGGTACCATGCGTGTGGGGAGAGAACACGTGTGTGCACGGCCATGCAGGTCATCAGTGCTGGATGAACACACAGAGGAGTGAGGATCTGAGGCAGCGGACAGACCCTGAAGCAACCTCACAACGTGATGAACTGGAGAACCTGAGCTGCAGCGCACTGCTGTCGCCATAGAAATAGGACACACTGCGAGATGGGCATCGTCAGAGGACTGAGAAATGTAAGCCTCAGCAGAAAACACAGAAAACCACTCAAAGGATTCTTCCCCCAGAAAAATAAAGTTAATTATTCATTGTCTGTACCAAGTGTGGTTTCAACATAAACACTGATTCCCTGTACCTAAGACTCACTGTGGACCCTCCTGACGAACTTCAAACCCTGTTAGTGGCCTGGGAAGGAACCGTTTTAACAGCATAATAAAAGTTAAAATGCCCGAAATCATGTGACCTCCAGGGGAGTGAGGCATCATTCACCCTGAGGATGCTCACGCTCCTGGCTCTTTGACTCCCACTGAGGCAGGCCTGACCCATCAGACTGACTCCCCAGGGTGGCCCTCCTCACCACCCCTCGGGGCTGAGACCATCTCCCCAGGGCGGCTCTCCTCACCTCCTCAGAGCTGAGTCTGTCTCCCCAGGGCAGCCCTCCTTACCACCCCTTGGGGTTGAGACCATCTCCCCAGGGTGGCCCTGCTCACTCATCTCCTCAGAGCTCAGACCGTCTCCCCAGGGCGGCCCTGCTCACCCATCTCCTCAGAGCTGAGACTGTCTCCCCAGGGCGGCCCTCCTCACCACCCCTCGGGGTTGAGACTGTCTTCCCAGGGTGGCCCTGCTCACCCATCTCCTCAGAGCTCAGTCCATCTCCCCAGGGTGGCCCTCCTCACCACCCCTCAGAGCTCAGACCTGTCCTCTGGCAGCTGCAGATGAGGAGGAGCAGGTTGTGGACTCCGCTTGATGTCCACTGAAGCAGGGTCCACCTCAGGCATCACTGGGGCCTGGATGTCCAGGAGTCAGAGCGAGGGCCTACTAGGTGGTTAACAGCGCGTGAGGACTGGGCTGTGGCTTCAAATATCGGGTCAAACACTCGTCTGCTTGCTGCAGTGAAGGTGTGTTTAGGCAGGAATTGCACTGGACTTGGTAGACCCTAAGTGAAGCAGGCTGGCCTGCATGGAGTGGGGGGCTCTCGTCCAATCAGTTGAAGGCCTTGCTAAAAACAGACTGAGGTCCCTGAGAAGGAGGGATTGTGCTTTGACTGTGTGTGAACTTGAGCTGCAGCACTAGCTCTCCACCCGTCAGTCTGCCCTGCAGCTTTCAGAACACCCAGCCCAACAATTACTTAAAACAGCCCCTTAAAATAAACCTCTCTTCCTGTCTGTCAACAGGTCAATGCTACACAGGGGGTGGCCCATCTGGCCACACTCCTCCAGGAGCACACCAATCACATATCTTGCGGGCAAATGGAACTGCTGGGCTCCTTGCTGGAAAGTAGGATTGGAGGGGGAGATGGCTGGGAGACTCAGAGCTGGGGGCACAGGGCAGGAGGATGTCTAGAGCAGACACGCAACCTCACGGCCCCAGCCGAGAGTGATCGACAAACCACGACTCCAGGATCTCAGTCTAACATGAAAGATGGTGACGATGACAGCAAAGAGAAACCCTAAATGACAAAACGTTAACATTTTTGTTAAAAGATAAGCTTGTGGACGTACATGTGTACACAAAGACTCCAACTCAGAACATTAGCAGCCTGGGCAGTGGGATTATGGGTGATTTTTCTTTCCTTTTCCTAGGAGTTTCCTTATTAGTTATATTTTTAATAGTTAAGTTTGTGATCACAGTCAAGAAAAGGAGTAAGGCCGATTCCCTTAAAAAGCAAGGCTTTCCTGTTTCCTCTATGAGGCCAGGTCTAGTGGACACTTGTGACACTGCCTGTGAGCTTGTCTCTGGCCCTGTGTCCATGGGCCCACCCCCTGAACACCCCGCTAAGCATGTGCTCTGATGCCACTGGCATGAGTGCTGCTCTGTGACCTCGGCATCTGCAGAGGGGATGTTCACAAGGTGGGGCCAGGGCCGTTTCTTCCCTGCTGGCCCCTGCTGAGAGGCCTGGGTCCCCAGTGAGGCCAGCTGTACACTCAGTCCTGGGCGCTGAAGTCAGCGTCTGTGAGCGGAGCCTGGGATTCCAGGGAGTGCCTGTGGGAAATGCAAAGGCAGGCTTAGGGGAGACCCCGTCCCTGGGGCCGAGAACGCTGCCCCGCCTCCCGGCTCCCTGCTTCACTTCAGCCATGAGGACAGCCTGGGGATGACTGCCCTGGGGTTGGCCAGGATGCGGATAAGTGAAGAGCTGCCTGCCATAGCGTGTTTCCCCAACGTGCTCCAGAGGGAAACACCTGTCAGGTTTGGTCAAATATTCTTTTAATTGGCCATGAAAAATCATGAAATCTCAGACACAGCCCAGTTCTCTGTTGGGTCCTCTCTCCCCTTCTGCATTAGGTTCACTGGTCCAAAATTAGTAAGAATAGCTTTAGTTGGCCTGGAAATTGGTACAAATCTATGATTTTTCAGAACATTTGCAAAACACCTACCTCCTACCCAAATAGTGAGCTAAGGCCTGGGTGCCCCAGGCCATACCCAGGATAGAGGGTGAGCAGACGCTTGCAGAAACCTGCCTGGAGGCCCAGCAACCAGGGGTTCCGGGAGGGGCATGAAGCCACTGTGGGTGCAGGCAGAGCCTAATGCTGGAGGGAATGTGGGGAAGCGGCAGCCGGGCCACTGGCACGACAGGGCAGCACGCCCGCCACTTGGAAAGGGGACAGGAGGCGCCTGTTCTCACAGCATGATGGACGTGGGCTGCCTGAGCAGGCTCAGAGGCAAGAATAAGGAAGAAGACGCGGATCAGGGCACCTGGAGAACCTCCTTCACTTTGCGTGAGAGGAGGACCTGTCCACAACTGAGTAACGACCAAAGCAGACGCCTGAGGTCGTCTGTGATGTGGCCCAGCATTGCAGGAGTTGCACAAAATTAGACATTAGGTGGCAGGCACGGCCCCTGAGGAGTAGGAGCAGGGGGATGTATGGGGGACGAGGCTGCACCCCTCAAGTGAGGAGGAGAGGCAGAGCGTTCAGCACATCTGTATGCTGAGAGAAGAGCGTGGGAAACACAGAGCTGGAGAACACAGAACCCAGGTCTGGATCGACGGCGGGGGCAGGTGGGAGAGAAGGCATGTGGGCCACCATGTGTGTGTGGGATGGGCATCCAGTTCTCCAAAGAGTCTTATACTAATGTTTCAATCAATAAGACCCAAGGAGAAGGTAATGGCACCCCACTCCAGTACTCTTGCCTGGAAAATCCCATGGACTGAGGAGCCTGGTGTGCTGCAGTCCATGGGGTCGCTGAGAGTTGGACACGACTCAGTGACTTCACTTTCACTTTTCACTTTATGCATCGGAGAAGGAAATGGCAACCCACTCCAGTGTTCTTGCCTGGAGAATCCCAGGGACAGCAGAGCGTGGTGGGCTGCCATCTATGGGGTCGCACAGAGTCAGACACGACTGAAGCGACTTAGCAGCAGCAGCAATAAGACCCATGCATCACATGCTGGAAGCCACAGCTCTTTAAAGGATATTAAAGTTCTTCCTGATTTCAGAGAGACTTTCATAAAAAAGAAATGTTGCTTTATTTTACAACTAAATAAGATGCCTCACCAAACACTAAAAAACCATGACTTGTAAGGCTGGGAAGAGCACTGTAGCTTTAGGGGTTTGCATCTTGCCAGGAGCATGGTCCTTTATTAGAGACGTAGATATGTGAGTCACTTTCTATTTTAGGAAAAATTCATTGTGGTGCAAAATAAGAACTTTCTTTTTTTGTGAAGGTACATTCATCATTTTGACTTCAAACTTTCAGGACCTGCTGAGTGGGGGACTGGAACTGGCACACAAAATTAATGCCTTTAAATCCTTTGTAACAATTTACTTTAGAAACACGTCCTAACAAAAGATTAATAAATACCACATCAATTGTCCCAGTTCATTCAAATCTGATTCTCAAAGGTTCATGATGTCAGAAAGTACAATTATGAGGAAAGGGCCAGTTCTCAATTCATACCTAAAATACTCATCAGATATTAATATTTGATACTTTATGGAATGAATGAGCTCAATTAAAGCTATTCAGAGTATAAATTTGAGTAACAAAGTCAATGTAAGCTTACACTTCATAAAGGAGTAAAAATAACTTCAAAATCCCCCATAACATCTGACATTTGCTAAGCAAGAAACAAAGAATAAAATAAATCAGAAATAAAGAGGAGTTCACTGGTGGTATGTGGATAAGAATCTGTCTGTCAATGTAGGCGACCCGGGTTTGATTTCTGGCCCAGAAGATTCCACGTGCTGCAGAGCAACTTAGCCCATGCACCACTGCTACTGAAGTCTGTGTGTCTAGAGCCTGTGGCCCACAACAAGAGAGGCCATCACTGCAACAAGAAGCCCATACAGCCCAGCGAAAAGTAAACCCCCTCTCGCCACAACTAGAGAAAGCCCACACGCAGCAACACAGATGCAGTGCGATCAAAAATCAATTAATTCATTGTTTAAAAAGGCTGGTAGCTTCTTACAACGAAAGAAAGGAAGGGGCTGCGGAGAGTCATCACTGAGAGCGAGGCCCTGTCCCAGGGTTGGTGGGAGGCAGATGGGGATGAACAGAGTGGGCTGGGGCTCACGTCTCCCAACGTCCACTAAGGAAGGCTTTCTGTGGAAAGTTCCTTGTCCTGCTTATTTGAGGAAGAGTTTTCTATAATTGACCACATTTCTTATTGCCTTGACTGTTGTAAACCCAGAGTCCAACCTCACAACTAAGAAATCAATTGTAGCCAATATTTCTCTTCTGCTTTTTTATATGGATTTTGACATGCATTTTAACATTTCTATATAATTTATTTATAAGCCCATAACAGACTCTTTTATAAAGAAGTTTTATGTTTAAAGTTTTAAATGAATAAGACTAGGAAATAATAGCTGAATCCATTGAGCCTGCCTTCATTTTAAGTGGTTTCAGGAAGAGCCCATTTGAGTTCTACTTTTCCCAGATCAAATCAGTCACTATTGATGACCTCCACAAAGTGCCATTTTGTTCCTACCAGGTTTCTAATCGAGGTAAAACCTTACATACTCCTCTTGTGAGAAGACCACCTCCGGTATACACAGCTGTTCTCAAATAAGCCAATTTAATCTTCCACTAGGAGACAACTGTGGATGGAGACAGACTGACACAGCCTGAGCTCCGAGGGGTGAGCCTGGCTCATGCCAGTGTGGATTCTCTGGCAGGTGGGCTCCAGAGGCCGTGCTTTTCCTGAGTCTAGCTGTCCTTGAGCGTGTGACGGGTCTGCCTCCAGGAGCCCTGGCGCCCCCTGTGTAGAGGAGACACTTGCTCCACTGGTGCCAGACTCACTGTTCCCACCCTTGACCAGATCCAGACAGCACTGTCACCCTCCAATAAAGGCTTAAAAAACAAAGAGCATGTAGAAATCTGAAGACCAGCGTCAAAGAAAGGAAATTTAAAAAATAAGTCTGAACAGTGTTTTGTTTTTTGCTAAAAGTACATGAAACTGTTTTGAATTATGAACACAACAAATTTTAAGTACAGTTTGCAACATGCTACTTGAGTTCTGTCTCGAAAAGATTAAAATGAAAAGTGTCAGGAAGGCGTGTCCACTGCCTGCAGGCTTGTGTCCCGGGTAGGGGAGGGGAGGGGAGCGCACTGCTCTACTGCAGCTAGGCCCACCCTTTCCCAGAAGGAACAGGCCCCCTTTCCGCCCTCCTTTCAGCGGAAGTAGGGGTTTCCTCTCCTGATTCAACCCAGAATTTAGGGGACATCTTCCTGTCACCTGACTGGGGCTGAGAAGACCAGGGAGAGACTGGTATCAGCTTAGAAGCCACTCTTCCTTTCTCTGACTCTGCGGGTGATGTGACTTTCAGAACACAGGATGGTGTTTCCGGTTTTAGGGAGTTCCTAGTACTGTTGGTGACCTGCACCCAGGGAAGACTCAGTCAACTGCCCTGAATGAACAGAACCGGAAAGAAAAGCAGCACACTGTTGACACATTCCTCCCAAAATACTTATGTAACCCATTATGCTCAGAAATTTAATGACGACAAAAGTGATGGCTAAGTGTGATCGATGTGAGGGAACCATGAGGAGCACGTGTGGGTGAGCACTTTAATGTCATGTAAACCTTAGGAGGTAATGTTATTGTTACTATTGCTTACTCTGGTTATGACTATTACTATGATTTCAGGAACTAGCAAACGTTAAGAGGTACAGCAGGTTTAAATGTTATTATCCAGTTAAAAAATGTGGAACACCATATTAATACAAATTTAATTAGATTTTGTAATCATCTCCTGAGTAAAGCCTTATTTTAAATTTTAATATACCAAATGTAATAATACCTGTGTATGCAAATGAAGTAATATATGCATATAATTTTATATGGTTAAACTATCAAGATATCCATGCCTTCTCCATTTTCAAAAAAATTCTAGTTCTAGGTAATTTAGAACTTAGAATTCCAGGCAATATTTTACTCTCTTAAAGCAGCATTTAACACAATCTATTTTCAGTACAATAAACAGGACAACTGCTCAGAGTGCCATGTAAGTGGATGTGATCTAGTATGGATTAACCACTGATGAGTTTTTTTTTTTTTTTTAAACTTGATAACATGAGCATTTCTGACTCATAACTAGATCTCAGGAGACTGGCTCCCAGAGCCTAGAGGAGGCATGGGCTTCAGGGCCTTGCTAAGCCCCTTCTCACCCCCTTCCACCCCATGCTCAGCACCACAAACGGCTCAGTAGGCTCCGTCCTCTGTCTCTCCCTCTCTGTCTCCTCACCTTGTCTCTGCCCCTCTGCCCCTCCGCCTCTCTCTGATTCTCTCTCTCTCGGTCTCTGTCTCTGATCCTGTCTCTCTCTGACTCTGTCCCTCCCCCTCTGTCTCTCTCTGATTGTCTCTCTCTCTCTGACTCTGTCCCCCTCTCTCTGCCTCTCTCTGATTCTGTCTCTCTCTCTCTCTATTCTCTCTCTCTGATTCTGTCTCTCTCCCCCTCTGTCTCTCTGAGATCCTGTCTCTCTCTCTGACTCTGTCCCTCCCTCTCTGTCTCTCTCTGATTCTTTCTCTGTCTCTCTCTGATTATATCTCTCTCTGTCTCTGCCTCTCTCTGATTCTGTCTCTCTCTCTGGCTCTGTCTCTCCCTCTTTGTCTCTGATTCTCTCTCTTTCCTCTCTGCCTCTCTCTGATTCTGTCCCCCTCTCTCTGTCTCTCTCTGATTCTGTCTCTCTCCCCCTCTGTCTCTCTGAGATCCTGTCTCTCTCTCTGACTCTGTCTCTCCCTCTCTGTCTCTCTCTGATTCTGTCTCTCTCCCCCTGTCTCTCTGAGATCCTGTCTCTCTCTCTCTCTGACTCTGTCCCTCCCTCTCTGTCTCTCTCTGATTCTCTCTCTCTCTCCGTCTCTGCCTCTCTCTGATTCTGTCTCTCTCTGATTCTCTCTCTCTCCCCCTCTGTCTCTCAGAGATTCTGTCTCTCTCTCTGACTCTGCCCCTCCCTCTCTGTCTCTGTCTCCCCTTCACTCTCCCCACTGTCTCTCTCTGTGCCCTCTCCTCTGTAACAGTGTAAGTTCTACTCCTTTACTCTGCCCTCACTTGGCTCAAGCCTGAGGGCAGGATGACTGGCCACCTTCACAGTGCACACCGAGCCCAAGGGCTCCAGGCTCCAGGGGAAGGAGACCAGACCTGAGAGGGCCAGTGTCTATCTCACACAGCCCCGAGACTGTGACCTGCCCGCTCTGGGCCTGACAGCAAGCTCAGCACTCAGTGGGGGGAAAAAAGCAGCAGAAAGTTCTAACATGACAATCCACACATGCTTGCCCCCAGCGCCAGCCCATGTAGGAGCCTGTGGGGACCCTTTGGGGTCAGGCCTCCCCATCGTGCTTGAGTCCAAAACACAGGTTCTCAGCCCAACTCCATCTGCCACAGGACCCGCTGACTTGTCTGTAGAGTCGGGACCGTCACCATGCCATGACACCAGCAATGCCAGGAAGGATGGAGAGGACCCATGCAAGGGGAGAAGGCGGGGGTGGAGATCATGGGCATTCCAGCCCTTGTTCAACCATTGCTTAACCACCTCCCGGCCCTTCTTGACAGCTGGCAGTTTTTAGATGCCTGTACCACCGTCTATCAGGTGAAAATGACTTCTTCCAATTCTGAGGTGAAAACCTCAGCTGCACCTCAAAGTCCAATCAAAACCTACTCCCTCTGTGAAGCTGCGCTGGTCCCTCAAACCCAGATCAAAGCAACTTCCTGTCCGAGGCCCCCATGGCTCTGTGTCCACAGTTTCTCAGGAGGGCGGTCTTGCTTGCCCTGCACTGATGCTATTTGTGTCTATGACCATCTCTTCCCGACTGGGTTATAACCACACCCAGTAAATGAATCATGTTTTAATTGCCTCTGTATCTCCAGAACAAAACAGCCTTCCTATTCATGGCCCACAGTCAGTGTGTGCTCAGCTGCTCTGTCATGTCCTACTCTTTGCGACCCCATGGACTGTAGCCCACCAGGTTCCTCTGTCCATGGAATTCTCCAGGCAGGAGTACTGGAGTAGGCACCAATTAACCGTGCTAATCTGACTTAAACTCTGTTCAAATATGGTTTCAATAACAACAGAACCAGAACAAATGAAAGCATTACTACTTAAGAAGATATATCTATAATAACCTCAGATATGCAGATGACACCACTCTTATGGCAGAAAGTGAAGAGGAGCTAAAGGGCCTCTTGATGAAAGTGACAGAGGAGAGTGAAAAAGTTGGTTTAAAGCTCAGCATTCAGAAAATGAAGATCATGGCATCTGGTCCCATCACTTCGTGGGAAATAGATGGGGAGACAGTGGAAACAGTGTCAGACTTTATTTTGGGGGGCTCTAAAATCACTGCAGATGGTGACTGCAGCCATGAAATTAAAAGACGCTTACTCCTTGGAAGAAAAGTTATGACCAACCTAGATAGCATATTCAAAAGCAGAGACATTACTTTGCCGACTAAGGTCCATCTAGTCAAGGCTATGGTTTTTCCTATGGTCATGTATGGATGTGAGAGTTGGACTGTGAAAAAGGCTGAGCACCGAAGAATTGATGCTTTTGAACTGTGGTGTTGGAGAAGACTCTTGAGAGTCCCTTGGACTGCAAGGAGATCCAACCAGTCCATTCTGAAGGAGATCAACCCTGGGATTTCTTTGGAAGGAATGATGCTAAAGCTGAAACTTCAGTACTTTGGCCACCTCATGTGAAGAGTTGACTCATCGGAAAAGACTCTGATGCTGGGAGGGATTGGGGGCAGGAGGAGAAGGGGACGACAGAGGATGAGATGGCTGGATGGCATCAC
>SJYW01013587.1:953516-967658 GCA_006410735.1 Raphicerus campestris
GGTCACACCTGGGGGCTCCTCTCCTCAGGGGGTGATGAAGGGTCACACCTGGGGGCTTCTCTCCTCAGGCGGTGATGAAGGTCACACTTGGGGGCTCCTCTCCTCAGTGGGTGATGAAGGTCACACCTGGGGGCTCCTCTCCTCAGTGGGTGATGAAGGGTCACACCTGGGGGCTTCTCTCCTCAGGCGGTGATGAAGGTCACACTTGGGGGCTCCTCTCCTCAGTGGGTGATGAAGGTCACACCTGGGGGCTCCTCTCCTCAGGGGGTGATGAAGGGTCACACCTGGGGGCTTCTCTCCTCAGGCGGTGATGAAGGTCACACTTGGGGGCTCCTCTCCTCAGTGGGTGATGAAGGTCACACCTGGGGGCTCCTCTCCTCAGGGGGTGATGAAGGGTCACACCTGGGGGCTTCTCTCCTCAGGCGGTGATGAAGGTCACACTTGGGGGCTCCTCTCCTCAGTGGGTGATGAAGGTCACACCTGGGGGCTCCTCTCCTCAGGGGGTGATGAAGGGTCACACCTGGGGGCTTCTCTCCTCAGGCGGTGATGAAGGTCACACTTGGGGGCTCCTCTCCTCAGTGGGTGATGAAGGTCACACCTGGGGGCTCCTCTCCTCAGGGGGTGATGAAGGGTCACACCTGGGGGCTTCTCTCCTCAGGCGGTGATGAAGGTCACACTTGGGGGCTCCTCTCCTCAGTGGGTGATGAAGGTCACACCTGGGGGCTCCTCTCCTCAGGGGGTGATGAAGGGTCACACCTGGGGGCTTCTCTCCTCAGGCGGTGATGAAGGTCACACTTGGGGGCTCCTCTCCTCAGTGGGTGATGAAGGTCACACCTGGGGGCTCCTCTCCTCAGGGGGTGATGAAGGGTCACACCTGGGGGCTTCTCTCCTCAGGCGGTGATGAAGGTCACACTTGGGGGCTCCTCTCCTCAGTGGGTGATGAAGGTCACACCTGGGGGCTCCTCTCCTCAGGGGGTGATGAAGGGTCACACCTGGGGGCTTCTCTCCTCAGGCGGTGATGAAGGTCACACTTGGGGGCTCCTCTCCTCAGTGGGTGATGAAGGTCACACCTGGGGGCTCCTCTCCTCAAGAGATGATGAAGGGTCACACCTAGGGGAAGGGCCACACCAGGAACAACTGCACAGCAGAAGTGTCTTCAGGGTTTCATGAGACCTTTTTTAGTACAAAACTCAGGTGTGGAATTTGGGCAGATTTCCCAATAAATGTCACATGGCAACTGTCAGTTTACAAAGCCCTGAATGTATGCCCTTCCAGGCCCCAGGTGAGTATAGGCATCGCTGTTGCAAGATGGTTATTCTGTGGAGGAATAAAAGAGGCCTAACAAAGAAGACACATTCATCTCACGCTATAAATGTAAAGCTCACCAGGGGCTTCTGAGGTTGCTAGTGGTAAAGACCGAGCCGATGAGGGAGACATGGGTTCAACCCCTGGGTCCAGAAGATCCCTGAAACAGGAAATAGCAACCCACTCCAGTATTCCTGCCTGGAGAATTCCCTGGACTGAGAGGCTGGGTGGGCTACAGTCCATGGGGTCACAAAGAGTTGGACACAACGGAGCATGCACACATGTAAACCTCATCAACCGTGGAGCCAAGAACAGAGTCGGGGTCCAGTGATCCTTTTCAAAATGTGCAACAGCTCAGTGACCATCAAATCAAGAAAAGGAGGCACTTTAACAGCAAAGGTCATCGCCACAAAGCTGTCACCCTGCTCCCCAAATCACAGGAGGCTACAGCACGGCTATACCCCAGACCAGTTCTTACCAAGGTTACGTACTAAACTGTGTCCCCCCAAACCCATGTGCTGAGGTCCTGACCCCCAGCAGCTCAGACATGACCTCACTGGAGACAGGCAGTTTCAGATGCCATCAGTAAGGGGGCTGGGGTCACACACAGCCCCTGCAGGACTGGTCAAGACTGAGGGAGGCAGTCTGGCCTCAGACGCTCCTAGGGAGACCACCAGTGAAGAGGAAGACAGAGACTGGGGTGAGGCACGTCTGCACCCACGGAAGCCAATGACGCTGGCAAAGCAGGAGGGAGACCTGGAACCTCAGGAGGGGCCCCAGGACACCCCAACCTCGGATGCCCAGCCTCCCACCTGTGAGACAACAGATTTGGCTGTTCAAGCCCCTCTCTCTGGATCTGGTGACAAGCCCAGGACCTCAGCACAGGGAGGTCACTGGCCTGGGGCACCAAGACTCCTCCTTTCCCCAAATCCATACATTGCAGGGGAGGGGGACAGACTTAGCTCACACATGAAACCTGGAGATGATCCAGGCAAGGCCAGGAGCCCACCATGTGGAGGGGGTGGTGGCGCGTGCAGGGACACTCAGCCCCTCCCAGGGTGGCCCCATCCCACATCTGCAGGAGGATGCGAGCCCAGCTTTTCCATCCACCTGAGGGTTCTCAAGAGAGCGCTCTTTCTAAACATCCCGTCTTAATTTCCTATCCCTAGGAAATGCTTTTCCTCTCTGCAAGACACACTTCACATGCATGGGTCCTCAGCCTCCCCACCCCACCCTGTGGACAAGGCAGAGGACTCGGCCCAGAGGCCTGTGCCAGCTGCGCTTAGAGCTGCAGCTCTGCACAGACACTGACTAGAGCCAAGCACAGTGGCCAGAGACCCATTTCACATGGGGAGACTGCCGACCACGGCCCCAGCGCGTCTGCATCTGAACACAGAGCTTCTGATACTTAAATGGCTCTGGCCCCCTCTCCACTGAGGAAGGACAGCAGGCAGGAGGTGAGCTGGGCGGCGGCATTGCTGCCACCACGGACGAGCTGCCCCCTGACCACGGACCACCGGGCAGGCATCTAGCCACCCACGAGGCCCCTCCCACAAGGACGGATAGGAGACAGGCCACCTCCAACAGGCAGGCTGCTGGGAAGCCGGGCAGAAGACGCCCCACTGCCCTGCACAGCCTGTTAGCAAAGGGAGAGCTCTCCATAGCCCAGGGGGACCTCCCGGGGCATAAAAGATGACACTGGGGATGGGGAGGGGGACAGACAGGAGGCTCACCAGATCAGTTCCTGGACTATTTCCATTCCTGGGCCAGCTACGCCACACAGCCTTGGCAGAAACCAACCCTGCCTGACCCCTGGGTCTCATCCCCCAGGTGTGACCTCTCTCAGGCCTGAGGCTCCATCAGAGGCAGGAGGAGGGTGCCCCTGACTGTGCCGAGGTGGGAGCCTGGCCTCTGCGGCCGGCGCTCATCGGGCGGCACCCAGGCTTCAGCATCACACAGCTATCCAGCAGCTGGACGGAGCCTAGCCCCCCACGCTGACTCCAGCACAACCCTGCTGGTGGCACCAGTGTCCACTGGAGGCTGGCTGTCCTCTGCTAAGCAGTGCTGAATTTTCTTGAGTGGAACCACAGCGAGAAATTACTTATAACCCAATGAACAGAGCAGACAATGTTTCAAAATCACCCCATAGCTTCATCATCTGATAATAAGAAAGAATAGAGGTGAGGACATTCCTTTCCATCTCCCAATGTTTAATGCCTATGGCCGCAGGAATTAAGACACTAAGGTAGTTTCTCTCACTACAAAACAAAAATATCTTTGAACTGAGACCTGCCTCCCTCTGGGGCCCAGAATCCAGGGGGGCCCATAGTGAAACTCAGCAGGTGACATGTTCCCAAGAATAACACAAGCACAGATCTGACATCTGGGCTTTCAAGAACACGCTTATCCTTGAGAACAAACGTGAAGATTTCAACAAATCGAGCGGACACTCGAGAGACACTCTTGCGACAAAGATGGTGAAGAGTTGACGGGCGGAAGCTGCTTTCTTGCGAGAATGATAGCACAGCCTCCAGCAGTCCTGATGCAAATGGGAGTAGGGAGAACGAGAGGTGGATGGCTGGTGAGTCCCTGCTTCTTGCCCTCGACATTCACCTGCCAGCTGCCCCGTGTGGAGACTCCTCACGCAGGGAGGGGCACCCCGGCCACTCTGCGTGCGGGCCTCATGCACCTCATCAGACCAGCACACTCTGAACAATTCTTTCTTTGATTCAGTAAGTGGGTGATAAAGGACACTCATTTTACAGATATGACACATACACACACACATGCATATATATATATATGAAAAAAAATTAAATAAAAATAAAGGAAAAATCTAAACCATGTGTGCACAAATGCACCTTGAAGCTGAGTGCCCCAGACAGTCCTTGTAAGCATGGACCTAGTCACAAGTACTTTGAGAAAGATGAAGTCTAGAAATGGGGTGAGTGGGACCCAGGAGGCCTGAAGACTCACAAGAGTCATCCCAGGAGGTGACTGAAGGGAGCAGGGTGGCACATGTGGTGGGAGGCTGGGAACCCGAGCATCTGCACAGTGGTGCCCCTCCCCCTCTGATGCCTCATGGCCATAGCTGTGCCAAATCAGGTCCTGAAACAGCTGTGCACCCCTTCCATCCCCACGGGACCCAGGGACCAGCCCCCCATCCCCACGGGACCTGGGGGTCAGCCCCCCCACCCCCAAGGGATCCAGGGATCAGTCCCCCCATCCCCATGGGACCCGGAGGTCAGCATCCCCCTGTCCCCATGGGACCAAAGGGTCAGTCTCTCCATCCCCACTCACCAGGCAGGACGTGAGAGAAGCAGGTCTAGACCTGTAGGCAGGGACACATGGATGTTGGGTGGGGACACAGGCCTAGAACTGGGTGGGATAAGGCTCAGGTCAGAGTTCCCATTCTTCCTTGGATGGAGGAGATGGATGGCTCAGCTCAGCAATGAAGCCAAAGGAAAAGCTGGCACAGGTTGGCCAGCAGGGCTGGCAGGACAGAAAGGATGGTGCTCAAGGCCCAGGGGACAGGAAGGCTGCAGGCCTGGAAGGACGTTCTGGGTCGTGACCAGGACAGAGGATAGCCCAACCCTGCAAGGACCCGCTGGTGAGATGTGCACTCGGCCAGCTGAGCCAGCCTTCCTGGCCTGATGGACCACACATCCCTGGACGCAGCCTGAGGACAAGGAGGGGCGAGGGTGGGGCACATGGACTGGAAACCCCAGTCCTCACAAGGCCCCTGCCAGCAGAGCCACGCTGACACCCAGAGGGGAGCTCCCCGCCCCTCCTACTGGTAGCTCAGGAAGGCCCTGCAGAGGGGCAGCTGTGGCGGCTTCCTGTATCAGAGGCGCCTGTGCACTGCCCCAGCTCCCCACGACTGCATGGGGCCCTGAGGCTGCCTGAGCCCCGGGGAGGCGCAGGGGCCCTCAGAGCCCTCCTGCGCTGCAGGAGTGGCAGGCCGGCCTCTGCCCAGCATCGGTCATGGGGAGAAGAGCACCCAGAGGACCCAGAGCACACATACTGCTCTTCACTCGCCAGGTTTGGGAACCAAACACTTTCTGCCAAGTGAGATGTGACAGGACGAAACAGTCCCACCAAACATGTTGCTTTNGGGTGATGAAGGGTCACACCTGGGGGCTTCTCTCCTCAGGCGGTGATGAAGGTCACACTTGGGGGCTCCTCTCCTCAGTGGGTGATGAAGGTCACACCTGGGGGCTCCTCTCCTCAGGGGGTGATGAAGGGTCACACCTGGGGGCTTCTCTCCTCAGGCGGTGATGAAGGTCACACTTGGGGGCTCCTCTCCTCAGTGGGTGATGAAGGTCACACCTGGGGGCTCCTCTCCTCAAGAGATGATGAAGGGTCACACCTAGGGGAAGGGCCACACCAGGAACAACTGCACAGCAGAAGTGTCTTCAGGGTTTCATGAGACCTTTTTTAGTACAAAACTCAGGTGTGGAATTTGGGCAGATTTCCCAATAAATGTCACATGGCAACTGTCAGTTTACAAAGCCCTGAATGTATGCCCTTCCAGGCCCCAGGTGAGTATAGGCATCGCTGTTGCAAGATGGTTATTCTGTGGAGGAATAAAAGAGGCCTAACAAAGAAGACACATTCATCTCACGCTATAAATGTAAAGCTCACCAGGGGCTTCTGAGGTTGCTAGTGGTAAAGACCGAGCCGATGAGGGAGACATGGGTTCAACCCCTGGGTCCAGAAGATCCCTGAAACAGGAAATAGCAACCCACTCCAGTATTCCTGCCTGGAGAATTCCCTGGACTGAGAGGCTGGGTGGGCTACAGTCCATGGGGTCACAAAGAGTTGGACACAACGGAGCATGCACACATGTAAACCTCATCAACCGTGGAGCCAAGAACAGAGTCGGGGTCCAGTGATCCTTTTCAAAATGTGCAACAGCTCAGTGACCATCAAATCAAGAAAAGGAGGCACTTTAACAGCAAAGGTCATCGCCACAAAGCTGTCACCCTGCTCCCCAAATCACAGGAGGCTACAGCACGGCTATACCCCAGACCAGTTCTTACCAAGGTTACGTACTAAACTGTGTCCCCCCAAACCCATGTGCTGAGGTCCTGACCCCCAGCAGCTCAGACATGACCTCACTGGAGACAGGCAGTTTCAGATGCCATCAGTAAGGGGGCTGGGGTCACACACAGCCCCTGCAGGACTGGTCAAGACTGAGGGAGGCAGTCTGGCCTCAGACGCTCCTAGGGAGACCACCAGTGAAGAGGAAGACAGAGACTGGGGTGAGGCACGTCTGCACCCACGGAAGCCAATGACGCTGGCAAAGCAGGAGGGAGACCTGGAACCTCAGGAGGGGCCCCAGGACACCCCAACCTCGGATGCCCAGCCTCCCACCTGTGAGACAACAGATTTGGCTGTTCAAGCCCCTCTCTCTGGATCTGGTGACAAGCCCAGGACCTCAGCACAGGGAGGTCACTGGCCTGGGGCACCAAGACTCCTCCTTTCCCCAAATCCATACATTGCAGGGGAGGGGGACAGACTTAGCTCACACATGAAACCTGGAGATGATCCAGGCAAGGCCAGGAGCCCACCATGTGGAGGGGGTGGTGGCGCGTGCAGGGACACTCAGCCCCTCCCAGGGTGGCCCCATCCCACATCTGCAGGAGGATGCGAGCCCAGCTTTTCCATCCACCTGAGGGTTCTCAAGAGAGCGCTCTTTCTAAACATCCCGTCTTAATTTCCTATCCCTAGGAAATGCTTTTCCTCTCTGCAAGACACACTTCACATGCATGGGTCCTCAGCCTCCCCACCCCACCCTGTGGACAAGGCAGAGGACTCGGCCCAGAGGCCTGTGCCAGCTGCGCTTAGAGCTGCAGCTCTGCACAGACACTGACTAGAGCCAAGCACAGTGGCCAGAGACCCATTTCACATGGGGAGACTGCCGACCACGGCCCCAGCGCGTCTGCATCTGAACACAGAGCTTCTGATACTTAAATGGCTCTGGCCCCCTCTCCACTGAGGAAGGACAGCAGGCAGGAGGTGAGCTGGGCGGCGGCATTGCTGCCACCACGGACGAGCTGCCCCCTGACCACGGACCACCGGGCAGGCATCTAGCCACCCACGAGGCCCCTCCCACAAGGACGGATAGGAGACAGGCCACCTCCAACAGGCAGGCTGCTGGGAAGCCGGGCAGAAGACGCCCCACTGCCCTGCACAGCCTGTTAGCAAAGGGAGAGCTCTCCATAGCCCAGGGGGACCTCCCGGGGCATAAAAGATGACACTGGGGATGGGGAGGGGGACAGACAGGAGGCTCACCAGATCAGTTCCTGGACTATTTCCATTCCTGGGCCAGCTACGCCACACAGCCTTGGCAGAAACCAACCCTGCCTGACCCCTGGGTCTCATCCCCCAGGTGTGACCTCTCTCAGGCCTGAGGCTCCATCAGAGGCAGGAGGAGGGTGCCCCTGACTGTGCCGAGGTGGGAGCCTGGCCTCTGCGGCCGGCGCTCATCGGGCGGCACCCAGGCTTCAGCATCACACAGCTATCCAGCAGCTGGACGGAGCCTAGCCCCCCACGCTGACTCCAGCACAACCCTGCTGGTGGCACCAGTGTCCACTGGAGGCTGGCTGTCCTCTGCTAAGCAGTGCTGAATTTTCTTGAGTGGAACCACAGCGAGAAATTACTTATAACCCAATGAACAGAGCAGACAATGTTTCAAAATCACCCCATAGCTTCATCATCTGATAATAAGAAAGAATAGAGGTGAGGACATTCCTTTCCATCTCCCAATGTTTAATGCCTATGGCCGCAGGAATTAAGACACTAAGGTAGTTTCTCTCACTACAAAACAAAAATATCTTTGAACTGAGACCTGCCTCCCTCTGGGGCCCAGAATCCAGGGGGGCCCATAGTGAAACTCAGCAGGTGACATGTTCCCAAGAATAACACAAGCACAGATCTGACATCTGGGCTTTCAAGAACACGCTTATCCTTGAGAACAAACGTGAAGATTTCAACAAATCGAGCGGACACTCGAGAGACACTCTTGCGACAAAGATGGTGAAGAGTTGACGGGCGGAAGCTGCTTTCTTGCGAGAATGATAGCACAGCCTCCAGCAGTCCTGATGCAAATGGGAGTAGGGAGAACGAGAGGTGGATGGCTGGTGAGTCCCTGCTTCTTGCCCTCGACATTCACCTGCCAGCTGCCCCGTGTGGAGACTCCTCACGCAGGGAGGGGCACCCCGGCCACTCTGCGTGCGGGCCTCATGCACCTCATCAGACCAGCACACTCTGAACAATTCTTTCTTTGATTCAGTAAGTGGGTGATAAAGGACACTCATTTTACAGATATGACACATACACACACACATGCATATATATATATATGAAAAAAAATTAAATAAAAATAAAGGAAAAATCTAAACCATGTGTGCACAAATGCACCTTGAAGCTGAGTGCCCCAGACAGTCCTTGTAAGCATGGACCTAGTCACAAGTACTTTGAGAAAGATGAAGTCTAGAAATGGGGTGAGTGGGACCCAGGAGGCCTGAAGACTCACAAGAGTCATCCCAGGAGGTGACTGAAGGGAGCAGGGTGGCACATGTGGTGGGAGGCTGGGAACCCGAGCATCTGCACAGTGGTGCCCCTCCCCCTCTGATGCCTCATGGCCATAGCTGTGCCAAATCAGGTCCTGAAACAGCTGTGCACCCCTTCCATCCCCACGGGACCCAGGGACCAGCCCCCCATCCCCACGGGACCTGGGGGTCAGCCCCCCCACCCCCAAGGGATCCAGGGATCAGTCCCCCCATCCCCATGGGACCCGGAGGTCAGCATCCCCCTGTCCCCATGGGACCAAAGGGTCAGTCTCTCCATCCCCACTCACCAGGCAGGACGTGAGAGAAGCAGGTCTAGACCTGTAGGCAGGGACACATGGATGTTGGGTGGGGACACAGGCCTAGAACTGGGTGGGATAAGGCTCAGGTCAGAGTTCCCATTCTTCCTTGGATGGAGGAGATGGATGGCTCAGCTCAGCAATGAAGCCAAAGGAAAAGCTGGCACAGGTTGGCCAGCAGGGCTGGCAGGACAGAAAGGATGGTGCTCAAGGCCCAGGGGACAGGAAGGCTGCAGGCCTGGAAGGACGTTCTGGGTCGTGACCAGGACAGAGGATAGCCCAACCCTGCAAGGACCCGCTGGTGAGATGTGCACTCGGCCAGCTGAGCCAGCCTTCCTGGCCTGATGGACCACACATCCCTGGACGCAGCCTGAGGACAAGGAGGGGCGAGGGTGGGGCACATGGACTGGAAACCCCAGTCCTCACAAGGCCCCTGCCAGCAGAGCCACGCTGACACCCAGAGGGGAGCTCCCCGCCCCTCCTACTGGTAGCTCAGGAAGGCCCTGCAGAGGGGCAGCTGTGGCGGCTTCCTGTATCAGAGGCGCCTGTGCACTGCCCCAGCTCCCCACGACTGCATGGGGCCCTGAGGCTGCCTGAGCCCCGGGGAGGCGCAGGGGCCCTCAGAGCCCTCCTGCGCTGCAGGAGTGGCAGGCCGGCCTCTGCCCAGCATCGGTCATGGGGAGAAGAGCACCCAGAGGACCCAGAGCACACATACTGCTCTTCACTCGCCAGGTTTGGGAACCAAACACTTTCTGCCAAGTGAGATGTGACAGGACGAAACAGTCCCACCAAACATGTTGCTTTCAGGCCCACTGAATGTGGCGCAGTTTTCACAAATATGTGTGGACAGGGAAGCTATTCACAATAACTATTCTCTAAATAGAAATGCTATGACTTTTTTCCCCTGATGCTAGTCAGAGGAAGAATGCTAATTTTACTACCAGTTATTATCTTGAAATAATCATGAATAAAATAATGACCCAATGATCAAATTTCTGGCAGATGCTGTGTCTTTGGAAAACATGTAGTGACTCAGAGTTGAGGCAGCAGCCCCCGAGTATGGTCCCTGAGCAGAGGTGCCAGGAGGGGTATCTGTGCTCAAATGGGGACCAAGGCAGTCACAATGAGCGTGTGGGAGTGTATGTTCAGAAAATACCGCACACATTATGCAGTGGGTTACACACACACAGGGCAGGGGTGTCTGGTCCCAATGGGAGCCCCACTCCCCAGGGGAACTGTAACCACACAGCAGCCTCAACACAGCCTTCCTGTGCCTCCCGCCCCATGGCCAGGGACGCACGCACTCACCTGCCTCCTGGGAGGCGTCCTCTAATGCAGGGGTATGCGGGGCGTGTGTGTGAGAGAGAGGCTGTAAGAGGTGTTGTGTGTGTGTGATGCTGGAGCAGGAGAGTGTGTGTGTGGTGAGGTAGAGGTGTGTGTGTGTGAGATGCTAGAGCAGGAATATGTGTGTGTGGTGAGGCAGGGGTGTGTTTGGGTGTGCTGAGTGATGCTGAAGCAGGAGTGTGTGTGTGGTTAGGCAGGTTGTGTGTGTGTGTGTGTGTGATGCTGGAGCAGGAGTGTGTGTGTATGTGGTGAGGCAGGTGTGTGTGAGTGTGTGAGAGATGTTGGAAGAGGTATGTGTGTGTGGTGATGCGGGGTGTGTGTGTGTGTGTGTGTGTATGTGTGATGCTGGAGCAGGAGTGTATGTGTGTGGTAAGGCAGGGGTGTGTGTGTGTGTATGATGCTGGAGCAGGGGTGTATGCGTGTGGTAAGGCAGGGTTGTGTGTGTGTGTGTATGATGCTGGAGCAGGGGTGTATGCATGTATGTGTGATGGTGGAGCAGGAATGTGTGTGTGCGTGTGTGTGTGTGATGGTGGAACAGGGGTATGTGTGTGGTAAGGCAGGGGTGTGTGTGTGTGTGTGTGTGTGTGTGNTTAATGCCTATGGCCGCAGGAATTAAGACACTAAGGTAGTTTCTCTCACTACAAAACAAAAATATCTTTGAACTGAGACCTGCCTCCCTCTGGGGCCCAGAATCCAGGGGGGCCCATAGTGAAACTCAGCAGGTGACATGTTCCCAAGAATAACACAAGCACAGATCTGACATCTGGGCTTTCAAGAACACGCTTATCCTTGAGAACAAACGTGAAGATTTCAACAAATCGAGCGGACACTCGAGAGACACTCTTGCGACAAAGATGGTGAAGAGTTGACGGGCGGAAGCTGCTTTCTTGCGAGAATGATAGCACAGCCTCCAGCAGTCCTGATGCAAATGGGAGTAGGGAGAACGAGAGGTGGATGGCTGGTGAGTCCCTGCTTCTTGCCCTCGACATTCACCTGCCAGCTGCCCCGTGTGGAGACTCCTCACGCAGGGAGGGGCACCCCGGCCACTCTGCGTGCGGGCCTCATGCACCTCATCAGACCAGCACACTCTGAACAATTCTTTCTTTGATTCAGTAAGTGGGTGATAAAGGACACTCATTTTACAGATATGACACATACACACACACATGCATATATATATATATGAAAAAAAATTAAATAAAAATAAAGGAAAAATCTAAACCATGTGTGCACAAATGCACCTTGAAGCTGAGTGCCCCAGACAGTCCTTGTAAGCATGGACCTAGTCACAAGTACTTTGAGAAAGATGAAGTCTAGAAATGGGGTGAGTGGGACCCAGGAGGCCTGAAGACTCACAAGAGTCATCCCAGGAGGTGACTGAAGGGAGCAGGGTGGCACATGTGGTGGGAGGCTGGGAACCCGAGCATCTGCACAGTGGTGCCCCTCCCCCTCTGATGCCTCATGGCCATAGCTGTGCCAAATCAGGTCCTGAAACAGCTGTGCACCCCTTCCATCCCCACGGGACCCAGGGACCAGCCCCCCATCCCCACGGGACCTGGGGGTCAGCCCCCCCACCCCCAAGGGATCCAGGGATCAGTCCCCCCATCCCCATGGGACCCGGAGGTCAGCATCCCCCTGTCCCCATGGGACCAAAGGGTCAGTCTCTCCATCCCCACTCACCAGGCAGGACGTGAGAGAAGCAGGTCTAGACCTGTAGGCAGGGACACATGGATGTTGGGTGGGGACACAGGCCTAGAACTGGGTGGGATAAGGCTCAGGTCAGAGTTCCCATTCTTCCTTGGATGGAGGAGATGGATGGCTCAGCTCAGCAATGAAGCCAAAGGAAAAGCTGGCACAGGTTGGCCAGCAGGGCTGGCAGGACAGAAAGGATGGTGCTCAAGGCCCAGGGGACAGGAAGGCTGCAGGCCTGGAAGGACGTTCTGGGTCGTGACCAGGACAGAGGATAGCCCAACCCTGCAAGGACCCGCTGGTGAGATGTGCACTCGGCCAGCTGAGCCAGCCTTCCTGGCCTGATGGACCACACATCCCTGGACGCAGCCTGAGGACAAGGAGGGGCGAGGGTGGGGCACATGGACTGGAAACCCCAGTCCTCACAAGGCCCCTGCCAGCAGAGCCACGCTGACACCCAGAGGGGAGCTCCCCGCCCCTCCTACTGGTAGCTCAGGAAGGCCCTGCAGAGGGGCAGCTGTGGCGGCTTCCTGTATCAGAGGCGCCTGTGCACTGCCCCAGCTCCCCACGACTGCATGGGGCCCTGAGGCTGCCTGAGCCCCGGGGAGGCGCAGGGGCCCTCAGAGCCCTCCTGCGCTGCAGGAGTGGCAGGCCGGCCTCTGCCCAGCATCGGTCATGGGGAGAAGAGCACCCAGAGGACCCAGAGCACACATACTGCTCTTCACTCGCCAGGTTTGGGAACCAAACACTTTCTGCCAAGTGAGATGTGACAGGACGAAACAGTCCCACCAAACATGTTGCTTTCAGGCCCACTGAATGTGGCGCAGTTTTCACAAATATGTGTGGACAGGGAAGCTATTCACAATAACTATTCTCTAAATAGAAATGCTATGACTTTTTTCCCCTGATGCTAGTCAGAGGAAGAATGCTAATTTTACTACCAGTTATTATCTTGAAATAATCATGAATAAAATAATGACCCAATGATCAAATTTCTGGCAGATGCTGTGTCTTTGGAAAACATGTAGTGACTCAGAGTTGAGGCAGCAGCCCCCGAGTATGGTCCCTGAGCAGAGGTGCCAGGAGGGGTATCTGTGCTCAAATGGGGACCAAGGCAGTCACAATGAGCGTGTGGGAGTGTATGTTCAGAAAATACCGCACACATTATGCAGTGGGTTACACACACACAGGGCAGGGGTGTCTGGTCCCAATGGGAGCCCCACTCCCCAGGGGAACTGTAACCACACAGCAGCCTCAACACAGCCTTCCTGTGCCTCCCGCCCCATGGCCAGGGACGCACGCACTCACCTGCCTCCTGGGAGGCGTCCTCTAATGCAGGGGTATGCGGGGCGTGTGTGTGAGAGAGAGGCTGTAAGAGGTGTTGTGTGTGTGTGATGCTGGAGCAGGAGAGTGTGTGTGTGGTGAGGTAGAGGTGTGTGTGTGTGAGATGCTAGAGCAGGAATATGTGTGTGTGGTGAGGCAGGGGTGTGTTTGGGTGTGCTGAGTGATGCTGAAGCAGGAGTGTGTGTGTGGTTAGGCAGGTTGTGTGTGTGTGTGTGTGTGATGCTGGAGCAGGAGTGTGTGTGTATGTGGTGAGGCAGGTGTGTGTGAGTGTGTGAGAGATGTTGGAAGAGGTATGTGTGTGTGGTGATGCGGGGTGTGTGTGTGTGTGTGTGTATGTGTGATGCTGGAGCAGGAGTGTATGTGTGTGGTAAGGCAGGGGTGTGTGTGTGTGTATGATGCTGGAGCAGGGGTGTATGCGTGTGGTAAGGCAGGGTTGTGTGTGTGTGTGTATGATGCTGGAGCAGGGGTGTATGCATGTATGTGTGATGGTGGAGCAGGAATGTGTGTGTGCGTGTGTGTGTGTGATGGTGGAACAGGGGTATGTGTGTGGTAAGGCAGGGGTGTGTGTGTGTGTGTGTGTGTGTGTG
>SJYW01013587.1:984040-1045741 GCA_006410735.1 Raphicerus campestris
AGGGAGGGGGAGAGGAGGGGGAGGGAAGGGGGAATCAGGAGGGAGTCTCACATTTGTACATGATTTTGTACATGACTACTTTAAAAACCATAGCTTTGACTAGATGGACCTTTGTAGGTAAAGTAATGTCTCTGCTTTTTAATATGCTGTCTAGGTTTGTCATAGCTTTTCTTCTAAGGAGCAAGCATCTTTTAATTTCATGGCTGCAGTCAGTGTCTGTAGTGATTTTGGAGCCCAAGAAAATAAAATCTGTGAGTAAATCAGACCAAACACCCAATGGCAGCCTATCCCTGTGTCCACTCTAGCTCACATGGCGGCATGGAAAATCCACATAACACTCTTTCTTCTCCAAGGGGCTATGGGTATGGAAACCACACTCTTTTTAGTGACTTTTTTTTTTTTCCAAAATCATAAATTCATGCAGAACCACAAATCTCAAACACAAAGAATGAGCTTCACGCTGTCTGCAGCTCTACGCCAGAGCCCTCACAGAGATGAAGAACTGCAAATTGGTAGACAGGTGAGCAGGAGCACAGTGCCTTTTTAAAATCTCCCAGCACCAAAGCCTCAACAAGTACTTTGCTTTGCTTAATTACACAAAAGATTATCTTTCTTTTTGTTTTCTTGGTCGCACATTTTAACCTCTAGTGTTGGTATCAATGAACATAGTTACAACTCTTTGGGAAGAAAGGCCACATGCTGTTCACAAGTAAATCTCATTCAGAGAAAATTATCCCAGAGGCTCTCTTGTCTGCATGGTCTGTTTATAACCTCCAGAGGATCTTGTGGGTGTTCAGAATAGACAGTCCCAATCTTCCTTCAGCGGCAGAATGAAGAGACAGACCAGCTAGTAAGTTTCGAGGACAACAAGGAACCTGCACAGTCTGGAGAGCAATGCTGTCTTTATCTACAGAAGGGAGACACAACTATCCACTGATGATCTGTGCCCTGGCTGATGCAGCTATCAGAATGGAAATAATTCAGCAAAATTGCAAATACACGCAGCACTTGAATCTTTGGGTTAATATGAACTCTAACTCATCCAAGTTTACCTGTGTTAGAATGTATTTTAAGTTGCTCATGTTGCCTAACTATCTAAATTGATACAAACTACTAACTTCAATTCATTGTAACTACACATCTATCCAGTAAGGACTCCATGGGTCCCAGAGTCAAAATTGTTTTGGGGTTGAAAACTTTGAGACCTTAGAGATGAAACTTTGCAGGAATCACCTCACAACTCCCAGTCATTTTCATGTGGGTGAAGTGTTCATCTCACAGGGTGCTTATCAAACCAGGGTCTGACTATTCCCGCTGATCCTGAGTCCTCAGCCTAGACACAGAAGAACTGTCTCCAGCTCTTCAAGGGGCTCTCTCTTTACAGCACATTATCTCTAGGCTGGCTGCATTCATTGGAAAATGAAGGAGATTAAGTGGGAATAACTTGTTACTGTGCTGCCCACCAGGCTTTCAGAAGCTGCATGGGCATGACTGATTAGTCTATTCACTGCAGGCTGTCTGGCGGGTGGTGGTAGCTCCAGTCTACAACTGAGGACGCGGGTCCATCCAGAAAGTGACTTCCAGAGCTGCTCTCTGGCCCAGTCAGAATGCAGGTCATGCTCTGTCCGGCTCCAAAGTCAATGTCACGTCCACGGCAATGCTAACAGGACTGCTAGCATTAAATCATACCTGCCCTTAGTCACCCTGTCTCTCTGCACACTTCCTCCTGTTGCCACTGGGACCTCTGAGTTGGGTCTTGCTGGCTCGAAAGAGAATGCAATTTTTCTGTCCAACAGCAACCAAGAGAACAAAAGAATAACTCCCTGAAATGCACATCCCAAACCAGAAAAGCCCTGAAGTCAAAACCAAGACAATAAATACTGCCAGAAAAGAGAAGCCTACTAGGAGCAAGCTGGGGAGGACAGAGCAGAGAGATGGGCAGAGCCATGACATCCAGTCCCTCCCCAGGGACACAACTCAGGCAGCAAAACAAAACTCTGAAACATACAGACTTTCAAACTCTGTGCATGCTCTGACATCATAAGTGGATGACCCAGTAGCCAGGCCTCTCAGAAAATGATTCCACATCATGCACTTGACAGAGACCATTTACTCCAAACGTTGTCATAAGAAACAGCCTGGGGAGCATGAATAATTTTTTAAAATCCTGTAATGTTATTACGAGTTGCTTAATAACAGAGGGATGCAGAGAGCTGCAATATACAGAGGGTTGGCCTCAGGATGAAACTTGGTCCTGATATGATTCCACTGGGACGATGTGGAGCTCTCCTGCTGTGAATGCCCACCATCCACACCGGCTCCCTGCCACGGCCCCCCACGACCTTCTCCGAGGAGAAACGGAGCTCTGCTGCCCTGTAGGCCTGCTGTCCACACTGCCTCCCTGCCACAACCCACCACTCAGGTCTGCATCTTAACACCATCTTCACCAAGACCACACCTGCTCAGTATGCCCAAAGCCTCTATTGTGTACTCACACGGCCATTTAGAAATTGAGAAGCTGAGGTTTATAGGCTAGATATTTTGCCCACGTCTATGAAGTATGAATCTAGTTCACACTGGAGTCAAGGCCAGTTCTGTCAGACTCTCCTGGCAACTTCCAGAGTGGAACTAGCCATCACACAGTCCCACATTGGAGGCCTGCTGCGGTTGGACTCCTGGTGTGGCTGGATGAGGGCCCAGCAGAGGGTGAGGCCCAGGAGGGCCGTGCCCACTGTCCCGGGGCAGCTCTGGCACTGACAGAGGACAGGCGTCTGGCTGCACACTCTGAAGGAGAACTGTCTATCAACAGGACTGTTCAGTAATGCAAACATATTATCTAATTCAAACATTAAATCACACAAAGCCCAAATATTACATGGGTAGAGAGCCTTGACCATTTATCGGATTATACTCAGAGCAGGAGGAGATTCGAAAAGTTTGAATGATTCTAAGTCACAGTCCTTAAAGTTTAAAATGAAAAATAGGAACTAGTTTGCCAGATTAATAAGCGGAAGTCCTTAATGAATTCACCTTCCAGCTCTCCTAGAATAGATCTTACCAGCCCTGATCCACTAGCAACCACTTTATGTTGTGAAACTGTTATATTAAGTTTTATCAGGTTATTAGACACGTAATAAAGTGTCTCCTCTACCAAACAGTCTGTTTCATAGATTTCATTTCTCAGTAAAACACTTTCGAAAGTTGATCCTGCATGTGTAACTGTTTTTCTGAGCATGTGACACCTCAGCATGTATTGCTGTAAAAGCAAACTAGTTAATTTTGCATGTGCAATTTAAATGCTCAGTGAAGAAAAATCTATTTTTGTGTGTCATGGGGTAAGAAGGCTGTTATTATTTTGTTCCAGTGCCTTATATAAAACAAACAAACAAAAAGCATTAATGAAAAAAGTTGACGATCGAAAATCTTTCTAGGTAAGTTATGGCTCTTCTTTACAATTTAATTATTTGGGAGGAGATTGTTCTCAGTCCACAAAACAGTTTTAAATCTTGACAACTATAATAGGACAAAACTACAACAATGCAAAGGGTAAATATAAATGTTCGAAATAATCTTAGTTTCTGAGAAATTAATTTCTGCAGTTTTGTTTCATTTAAATTAAGCAGTCATTCATTATCTGACAATTTCTGAGCATTCAATCCTGGGGGAAATGACAAATTGTTTTGTTTAATTTTTCTATTATTATGGAATTCTATGGATACATAAATATCTTCACTTACATAATGTATTCTAATATACAGTGAGTTAGAATATCTTGATGATCCAGTGATCCAAAGACTGACATGTGTGTGATGGTAAAACCAGCCCCCAAATCCTAGCAGGAATTGCTCCCTAGAAACTCAAGATTTTTGTCTAAGAATGAAGCTCGGTCACTTAACACAAACACTAAGATAGCAGGGCACAATTTTTGAATACTATGTTTGAATACATACGTAACTACTAGGGCTTTAGGCACGTATTTTTGTGTTACTCTGTGTGCAGGTGCATCTGTTCTAACCGGGAAAATGAAAATAAGGAATAAATAAAGGAATAAACCTTCCAAGAAATACTGCAGCAAATTCTTAGCCACCAATTTCAGCGCTTTTGATGGTGAACAGATCCCAGAAATCAAATGTTAATCTTGAAACCAGGAAATGAACCGAGTGTAACAATCAAATTAGTTGCAGCACTAACAACAGGCTCTTTACCCAAAAAGACCCAAATAAAAGTTAAACTCCTCAAAAGGCCCCTTTTCATCTTTTGGCAAATATAAACCTTACAGTCCTTGCTCTCAGCACAGCATAGAACAAGTTTCAATAAATAAAATGAGAATCCATTCTGTTAAGAAGGGAAAACTACAGTGATGATTATGGAAAATAAAATATTAAAGTTTGGTTGTTCAATATTATAATGATTTTTTGCTACCTGCCAACCTGCAGTGGTTGCAGCCTTGGTTGCTATGGCGACATCCCGCTACTTCCCAGTATGTCAGGCAGAATGACTTGGGCTGTTTGCAATTCAATCAAGGAATTACCCAGTTTCCTACTGCAATACCCATCAACCAACTCAATCCAGGATCATCCTGCTTCCTGGTGCAGCATCCATTAACCAATTTTTGCTGGTCCTCAGGGCTCCAGTTTTGTTCTTCTGAGACATTCTTCATGGTTCACACACATTAAACTAGATCATTTCTCTTCTCATTTTCTCAGGACTGGTTTCAAGGATGTCTTGGCCACAGGGCCAGGACAAAGTCTGGGGTCCTGCCTGCCCTCTTGTGAGAGCTTCTAACTTGCTCACTGAGTATGTGTGAGGCATTTATGTTGCCTCAAACCTCACAGGAGTCATATGAGGAAGGCACTGTATAGATTAGGAACCTGAAGACTAAACAGTTTACCCAAAGGGACAGAGAAGGCTCCAGGTCACCCACGATTTAACTCTGAGTCTTTCAAATAACCTACATTTGCAAAATCAAACAGAAAGGATCTCTTCATCACTTTTGAAGGGGAAAAAAAAAGCAAACAGCAGTGCACATTAGACCTACTTCCTATGTCTATAAACATACCCACGTATGAATTAAAGCTCAGCCTGATGGTGTAATAACTGCACAATGAGAAGGAATGTCGACAAATGTACTAATTATGTCACATCCTTGGTTCTCTTCCTAGGTTCATACATTGGCTTAACCTGGGCACCTGGGCTTGCTGCATAGACAGGCACGTGGGGAAAGGCCTTGAGTTTGAAATTTGATACTATGGAAGACCTACAGGCATTTCTAGTCTCCTGGAGCAAACTGTTAAGCACCTGATGTTTTTGCAGGTCCTCTCTCAGAAATCAAAACCTGTTTCTGGAATACTATAACTAAGCCCATCACATGGAGCCAAGCTCCAAGCAGACCCCATAAGTGACTGGCTCACCAAAACAGGCGGGGGTCCAGGAAAGGCCAGTCACAGAGCAGGGGGCTGCCCCACACAAGTGCTCCTCACTGCCCTTGGTTCAGCCTCATGACCTGGCCCCTCCAAGGACTCTGCCCAGTGACTTATTTCCTCTGCATGTGTCTGGGTACACCAGCCACCCCAACAGTACCCCTCAGTACCCTCCTCTGAGTCTCAGCACCGACTGTCCCGTGAACAGCATGCGCTGCGTTACGAGCTGTGACATGCTCTCTCCCTCCGAGTATCTCTGAGGTCAGCAATTACAGTTCTTCCACTTAATACATCCCACAACACTTGCCATGCACTGTATGTAAATGAATCCTTAGTGCTTGTGCAGAGATGAAATAAAGGCCTGAGAGGAAGGGAAGAGTAGAAAGAGAAAGAGAGATCCCTTGAGGGTGATGGAGCCCATTCTACACAGCGTCCTACTTGAGAAGGGTGTGGGGCTGTGAGTCAGGCACAGGCTGGTGGACAGTGGGGCCCTGAGCCCCCTGACAGCATGTCTACCTGTGGAGCTCAGCGCTCAACAACCCACCCTGGAGGCAAGCTGGACTTTGGAGGACATGGCTTAGATGGGGCAAGCCTGGCTTCTCTGCCTCCCTGGGGACTTCACGTGGTGTGCATGAGAAATCATAAATATATCTGCACCTACACTTTTATGAATTTCAGGCAGGTCAGAATTTAGAACAAAACAAGCCTACAATAGCTCTTCCACTCCACCTCCATTCACAGAGGAAGGAACCCTGCCCAGCAAGGCCCAGGGCACCTCAGAGGGGCCACGGGGGCTTCCTAGAGACCTCTGGACAAGCAGGGCTCCCCCACGAGACTAAGTCAGAAAAGCCCAAGTGACGAGGGGACTGGGCCTGACTTTAATGTCCACACAGCGAATGGGGAGCTGAGAGCTCAAGAAGCGCTGCTAGGATGAATCACACAGGAGCAAATCCTTCACCGCACGCACATCAGTCTAACATTCTCTCTTGTATGTTTTTAATAAACTATTCTTAGTGCATCATCTTATAAAGAGGCATTAAGACTAGTAAGATCTGGGCCCGCACACTGACGATACATCTGTCTCCACATGTGCCCATGCTGTGCGATCACTTTACATCAAGGATAAAACGGTCTTGAATTGAGGACACCTTGTGGCCAAGACGACATGGGCAGCTGCCTTCAGCCGAGTGGCTCCTGAAGACGCTGTGAGGACCGTGGGGCCAGCTCTCCCGGGAGGCTGTGAGACTGGTGGGTTCCTGGGCGGCAGCTGGGGAGCACCCTGCTTGGCTGCACGCCCACCGCGGCCGTGCCTAGCTCCTGCGCTCCAGCCACCACTACTGCTGCAGGCTCGCTGGGGGGCCTGTGGCCCTGTAACTGAGCTGTGGCCCCGTATCCGAGCTGTGGCCCCGTATCCAAGTCTGTCAGGGAGCTAGTGCAAAATGCAGGGTCTCTACCCCCCAGGACCCAATGCATCAAGGTCTCTGAGAATATGCACTTCAAGTCAGAGAAAACAGAGACTTTTCAACACATGTGTGTTCTTAGGTGTTGCTATATGTCGCAGTGAAAAATTTTAACTAAAGATCAAGAAAAGGTGACAGGGTTGGGAAAAAAATTCATTATATGTACATGAATCGCAGCACACCAGGCTTCCCTGTCCATCTCCATCTCCTGGAGTTCACTCAAACTCAAATCCATTGAGTAGGTGATGCCATCCGGTCATCTCATCCTTTGTTATCCCCTTTCCCGCCTGCCCCCAATCCCTCTCAGCATCAGAGTCTTTGCCAATGAGTCAACTCTTCGCTTGAGGTGGCCAAAGTACTGGAGTTTCAGCTTAAGCATCATTCCTTCCAAAGAATACCCAGGACTGATCTCCTTTAGAATGGACTGGTTGGATCTCCTTACAGTCCAAAGGACTCTCAAGAGTCTTCTCCAACAGCACAATTCAAAAGCATCAATTCTTCGGCACTCAGCTTTCTTCACAGTCCAACTCTCACATCCATACATGACCACTGGATAAATCATAGCCTTGACTAGACGGACCTTTGTTGGCTAGTAACACTTAAAACACCTGCACTTGTATGTTACAATTTATGGTTGACCATTACAATTTATGGTTGACCGTTAAAAGCTGGTTGGAGCCCTAGGTGCACACAAGCACAAGTCTGCCCTCTGCAGATGTGAGTCCAACGTGTGTGTGTTGCTGTGCATGTGTGGCTGCGGCCCTGCAGGACCGCATCTGCTGTCGCATGGAGTGGCTGCCATTTAGCCTCAGTGACAGCAAGTGTTTCAGAGCTGGATGTGGGGTCACAGAGGATATTCTTCTTCTGTGTGTCTTACATTCAAAAAACTAAGATCATGGCATCCAGTCCCATCACTTCATGGCAAATAGATGGGGAAACAGTGTAAACAGTGGCTGACTTTATTTTTCTGGGCTCCAAAATCACTGCAGATGGTGACTGCAGCCAGGAGATTAAAAGATACTCCTTGGAAGGGAAGTTATGACCAACCTAGACAGCATATTAAAAATCAGAGACATTACTTTGTTAACAAAGGTCCATCTAGTCAGTTCAGTTCAGTTCAGTTCAGTTACTCAGTCGTGTCCGATTCTATGTGACCCCATGAATCGCAGCACGCTAGGCCTCCCTGTCCATCACCAACTCCTGGAGTTCACTCAGACTTGTGTCCATCGAGTCAGTGATGCCATCCAGCCATCTCATCCTCGGTCGTCCCCTTCTCCTCCTGCCCCCAACCCCTCCCAGCATCAAAGTATTTTCCAATGAGTCAACTCTTCCCATGAGCTGCCCAAAATACTGGAGTTTCAGCTTTAGCATCATTCCTTCCAAAGAAATCCCAGGGCTGATCTCCTTCAGAATGGACTGGTTGAATCTCCTTGCAGTCCAAGGGACTCTCAAGAGTCTTCTCCAACAGCACAGTTCAAAAGCATCAATTCTTTGGCACTCAGTCTTCTTTACAGTCCAACTCTCACATCCATACATGACTACTGGAAAAACCACAGCCTTGACTAGAGGGACCTTAGTTGGCAAAGTAATGTCTCTGCTTTTGAATATGCTATCGGGTTGGTCATAACTTTTCTTCCAAGGAGTAAGCGTTTTTAATTTCTTGGCTGCAATCACCATCTGCAGTGATCTGGGAGCCCTAAAAAGTAAAGTCTGACACTGTTTCCACTGTTTCTCCATCTATTTCCCATGGAGTGATGGGACTGGATGCCATGATCTTTGTTTTCTGAACGTTGAGCTTTAAGCCAACTTTTTCACTCTCTTTTACTTTCATCAAGAGGCTTTTTAGTTCCTCTTCACTTTCTGCCATAAGGGTGGTGTCATCTGCATATCTGAGGTTACTGATATTTCTCCCAGCAATCTTGATTCCAGCTTGTGTTTCTTCCAGTCCAGCGTTTCTCATGATGTACTCTGCATATAAGTTAAATAAGCAGGATGACAATATACAGCCTTGATGTACTCCTTTTCCTATTTGGAACCAGTCTGTTGTTCCATGTCCAGTTCTAACTGTTGCTTCCTCGCCTGCATACAGATTCCTCAAGAGGCAGGTTAGGTGGTCTGGTATTCCCATCTCTTTTAGAATTTTCCACAGTTTATTGTGATCCAGTCAAGGATATGGTTTTTCCAGTTGTCCTGTTTAGATGTGAGAGTTGGACTATAAAGAAAGCTGAGCATTGAGGAACTGGTGCTTTTGAACTGTGGTATTGGAGAAGACTCTTGAGAGTCCTTTGGATTGCAAGGAGATCCAACCAGTCCATCCTAAAGGAGATCAGTCCTGGGTGTTCATTGGTAGGACTGATTTTTAAGCTGAAACTCCCATAATTTGGCCACCTGATACGAAGAGATGCCTCATTTGCAAAGACCGACTCATTTGCAAAGACTGACTCATTTGCAATGACCCTGATGCTGGGAAAGATTGAGGGCAGGAGGAGAAGGGGACGACAGAGGATGAGATGGTTGGATGGCATCACTGACTCAATGGACATGGGTTTGGGTGGACTCTGGGAGTTGGTGATGGACAGGGAGGCCTGGTGTGCTCTGGTTCATGGGGTCACAAAGAGTCAGATATGACTGAGTGACTGAACTGAACTGAACTGATGTCTTACCTTTCCCACAGTAAATCAGAGAGAAAATCACAATTTAACTTTAACACAGGAGAAAAGGCTAAGTATTATTCTCATATTAAGTAAGGAGTTTAGCAAGATGTGCAGACATCTCGTGCTGCTTGAATACTTCTATGTGGGGGGATGCTGGGTGGGAACTAAGAAGGAATATGTGCCCAAACCTTAAAGGCCCTAAGATTATCCAGGTATAAGAGGCCGCATATTCAAAGCATTTAAATTTCTAACATTGCTCACAGTGTTATCAAACATTTTCCCAGTAACTTAAGAGAAAATGGATATAAAATCCTTACAGTATAAAGACTCAGACACAATAGGTTTTTAGTAAATTATTGACGACATCCTCATCACCATTCTCCCCTGGGACATACTTATAGGAATTTATCCTAAAACAGGATGTTAACTTCTTAATGACAGAGACTTCACTCTGTCGATCTCTTCTCAATCTCCTTCTGAAAATTCTGTAATTTACCATGCGTGCGTGTGCATGCTCAGATGCTAAGCCATGTATGACTCTGCAATGCCGTGGACTACAGCCCGCCAGGCTCCTCTGTTCATGGGATTCTCCAGGCAAGAATACTGGAGTGGGTTACCATTTCCTTGTCCAGGGGATTTTCCTGACCCAGGTATCAAATCTAGGCGTCTCCTGGATCTCCTGCATTGGCAGGTAAATTCTTTACCACTGCACCACCTGGGAAGCCTATAATTTATGATACTTCCTGAAAAGCTGAGTTCCAGTTGTGCTTCGTGGCTCTTTTTCCATTTTTCTCCTCTGTAGATGGCTCATGTTCTATCAATACAGTTGGGGAAATCGCTTACTCACTGTTACAGGTACACTGAGTTTTAAAGCCAGAGGGAGTTCCCAGGGGACCAGCTCATGGTAGCTGCTCATTTTTCAGAAGAAAGTAAGAGACCCATGAGGGGAAGGAGTTGCTCCTGGACCTCGGGCTTCAGTGGCAGAACTGTAGACAAAGCCACGCCCATTGATGCCCTGTCTGGTCTCAGACCCCTGTGATCTTGGGGCCCCAAATCAAGCACATTATTTTTCTACCCAAAGAATCTAACCTGACCAGCGATCCAGATTGTGCAGTCCAAGTACACAAGACCAGTGTTCATCACTGTACTCTCTGATTAAAAATCACTTTAAACAGAAAAGGTAAGACGCGGCCACACATGCTGGGTGCCTCACAGGGACAGTCTCAGGTCTCTCTTGGCTCACAGAAAGTAGGCATAACTCAACAGTCACCACTGTCACCACAAGGAGGCAAGTTTCAAAATCAGCCATTATGACACCAGGAGAACCCAACTCAGAACAGAGAACACTGGTTCTGTAGTCAGATGTGGCACAGCCAATTTCCACCCTCTTCACTTACTTCCTGCTAAACCATTTAGGACTGTGTCCTCCTCTTTAAAACAATAAATAACCTCACAGGACAGTGAGGGGTGGTGGGAACACATACCATGCCCGCCCTGCGCCATCTGTGTGCGTTACACACACGTCCCCACTTAAACCATACGCTATTCCTATCAGGGAGGTTTTTCTTTGCAGATTAAGAACCTGAGACATTCCCTGGGTCAAACAGTCCCCAGCTGGCACTTTAACCCATGCGGGTAGGCCCCAGACCCTGAATGACTCATACACAATGCAGTGGAGAGATGTCAAGCCCACTCCTGAAAGCCTTAAGACTCTAAGATGTTCAAGCAAGAAGGAAAGATTATATTTCATCTCTTTACACAAGGCAGACATGAAGATCCACGGACAAAATCTGAGAGCTCCAAAATAAACCATTACAAGAAATTTTCTACAAGGATGTCAAGACAATTCACTGCAGAAAAAACCAGGATCTTCAACCAATGGCCCTGGGACAACTAGATTTCCACAAGTAAAAATAAGGAGTTGGATCCCTACCTCACACCATACATAAAAATTATTGAAGAATGGACTGTAGATCTATGTGTAAGAGCTGCAACCACAAAACTCTTAATAGGAATAATTCTTTGTGGCCACATTCAATGATTTTTTTAGGCACTACAGAAGAAGCTCAAGTGACAGAAGACAAAAATAGGTAAATTTGATTTCATTAAAATTCAAAACTCTTGTGCTGAAGATACACCATCAAGAAAGTCAAGGGACAACACTCAACATGGGACAGAACATTTGCAAATTGTAAACTGATAAGAAACTTGTATCCAGAATATATTAATTGTTCTTACAAATCAACAAAAAGACAAATAATGTAATTTCTTAAAGTCAGCAAAAGATCTGAAGAGACATTTCTCCAAAGAAGATATACAAGTGGCCAATAAACACACAAAAAGATTCTCAACATGATATCTTTCAGGAAAATGCAAGTTAAAACTACAGATACATCTGTACACTCACAGAATGTCTATCATAAGAGACAGATAACAAATGTCGGCAAATATGTGGTGGAGGCATAATCCTCATGTTTGCTGGTGGGAATGCAAAATGGTGCACTCACATGGGAATCAGCACTGGGCTCCTCAGGAGTCAGAGTCACCATATGACCCAGTGATTCCTTCTGGTTTTATATTCAAGAGAAAAGAAATCACGTGTCCACATACATGTTGTTCACAGCAACATTATCCAAAATACAACAACAAGAAAAAAACAGAAACAACGCAAACATCCATCCATTGATGAGGAGATAAATAAACCATGGCATATCCACACAATGGGTTATTTGGCAATAAACAGTGCTAATAAGTCCTAAAACACAGATGAAACTTGAAGCCTTGTTAAGAGAAAGAAGCCATACCAAAGACCACATATGATTTTTTATATAAAATCCTCTCAATAAGCTAGTATCAGAACCAGAAGGCAGGGTTATTAGCTGCCAGGAGCTGGGGGAGGCAGAGTGGGTGGAGACCGCTCATGGGGATAGGTTTCCTCCACCGGTGACAGCAACTATCCTGCAAAGAGTGCCATCGTGGTGCAGCTGGTGCCGTGGCCCGCTCTGCACGGAGGCTGAAGTCTGCTGAAATGTGTACTTGAGTCAATGTTACAGAACGTGGATTATATCTTAGTGCCACTGTTTTCAAACCTTACATTCTGTTTTGACAGAGCAGAAAAGCAGACACACAGGGCCTCCCAGTGTGGCGCATGCCCAGTGACCGCTCACTGGACACCTGGATGTCCAGGTAACCACAAGGTGAGCAGAGGACCGATAGCTTCTATCCCACCCCGGTCCTTGGGTGTCTCTGTGACTCAGGGTGTGAAGGGTGTTACTCCGCACTGACACTTGTGAAACCGAGGACATGGACAGACGCGGATGTGAGGGCGACAGCACACACACGCACTCACACATGTGCTCACGCACACGTACTCACACATGCGCTCACAAACACATGTGTGCTCACATACACACCCACACCCACATGCTCACACACATGCACCCACACACACATGCTCATCACATGCACGTGCTCACACATGTGTGCGCACATGCGTGCTCATACACATGTGTCACACGTCACATGGGATTCTGGGGCACCGAGGTGGGGAAAGCACACGTACATCGTGAAAACCCACCAAAACACCTACATTTGAATCTATTATTACTTGGGCATCTCTGGTGAACTTTTTAACATAGGACATTTCAGGCAACCAGTTCCAAGGACACACCCACCTCTGCAAAGCCACATACACACAAGGCTGGGAGGGCTCAAGGGTGGGGGGAGGATTAAAGGTCACAAATCCAAATCCAAAGAAGCAGAGACTTCCGACTTAGAGGTGCTGTGGAATCTGCATCCAGGTAAGATGCACATTTTTACATTCTTGACGGAAAACAGCAAAGCAAATGCTTTTATGCCACACAGAGTTAGAGACTGCAGCAGAGGCAGAACAGAAATGAAACCATTAGGGAAATAAAGGTAATTAAACTCACATTATGCTTCAAAAGTAATGTTTTCATTAATAACTGCCTGGTATTATTCTATTTACCACCAATTTACTGGCAACTGGACAGCTTTGCTACTGCTGGGTTGCTTGTCATAATTTTTAATAGAACAAATCAACAAAATTGAATAGCAAATTTCTAGTCTTCCTCACCTAGTCCTCCTCCACTAACCAAACCCTGAACATGTTCACCTCCTGCACCCCTCACTGTATAGCACGGACTCGGGCACAATGGCGGAGGGGGCCAGGAGCAGTCCCAAGCAGACCCCCGGCGGGGAGCCTGGCACCGAGGAGCTCCCCCCAGGACACGGCCGGAGGCCCCTCCCACGCCAGGCCCTCTGCGTGTGCCACAGAGCAGACAGCAAGGCAGACGTGAACACGTCCCGCGGAGCTGATGGTCTCCTGGAGGAAGTGAAGAACAGAGGAAATGTGCTCACTTTTTCATGGGGAGAAGAGGAAGAAAATAGAGTTATGTATTGCGGCTTCTGACACAGTCAGGAACATGCATGTCAAACACAGATAAGAGCATTGAAAGTAAAGGAGGGGATCCGGGGATGGGGTGAGGTGACAGGTAAGTCCCGGGGGCCAGGGACAGGGGAGCTCACGGGGCTGAGAATCAGCTTGGAGGCCAGGACCCCAGGGCCTGGGGAGGCGGCAGCCACGGAGTCAGGCCTATGGGGGCTGCAGCCCTGGGTTCTGCCAGCATGGGAGCCGGGAGCCTGGGTTAACTGGAAGTAGGGTTTAGGGTCCTGTGTCCGGGAGGCTCCTGGGGCAGCAGGGGTGGGCGTCAAGGAGGCGCCCTGGGGTTCTGCTCTCTGCCCTCTCTCATGTGTACCTGCAGCGAGCAGGCCAGGCACTGCTTTCTCTGTGGGGCTCACTTTCATGAGATAAAGACAGTACGCAGCTGACAGAGACTCACAGTCAGAAGCTGAACCATTACAGACTCCAAGTCATGAAGAGTGTTTCCTGAGAACTTCTCTCACAGGAACCCAGCACCTGCTTCCTGCCAGAGCTGCGTGATGGCTTCCAATCCCCGGGCCATGATCCAGAGCACGAAGCTGCCCACACAAACGCTGTGCCCACGAGTGTGCTGTGGGGGGCATGGCCACAGCCGCAGCCTCTGGCCAGTCTGAGGGGAAAGGAAGGTGGACAGAGCCCACCTGGGGGCGATGCCCACAGGGTCCCCCGCCTGCCGGCACAGAAGCCCTCCCTTTCAGGGCCAGTGCTGACTCCACAGGCAGGTGGACGGCTCCACCTAGGGGACACATGCGTCCTAACCAGAGCTCTCGGGGAGCTGTCCCGGGCGGCCACGGCAGGCTGGGCAGAATCATCACTCCGGGATTCGCCCCCATCTGCCAGCAGCTCCCACAGCAGACATGGAGTCCGCTGCCCTGCGGCAGAAATGGGGCTGGGAGAAAGTCCCTCCTGCCCGTAGGCAGGCCGCCTCTTCCAGACACCTCCCAGCTCACCACTGTCCTACTGTTCTCAGGCACGTCCAGCACTGAGGCTCCCAACTCTGTGGAAAACCCAGGAGAAGGGGAAGGGTCGAGCGCATCTGTCCAGAATGCAATCAACTCCGCAGTGATGCTTCCCTGCATCGACATCAGCACCATGGTTTGGCTCTAACTCCCTGCTCCACCCCAGACAAGAGGCGCCCATGTTTTAAAGAGGGGAGACCCTCTTGGCACACTGACAGCAACAAGATGTGGTGTGGAAACATGAGGAAAGGTTCCAAGAACTCTAAGGGTCACATGAGGTCCCGAGAGTGGCCGACAGAGGAGCTGAGCTGGGGAGCACCCCGCCATGTCCAGGCCCCAAGGTGCAGGTGTGCTGGCCAGCCCCCCAGGATGCAGGTCCTCACTCCAGTGGAGAGAAAGCCTGGGAAAGACAGCTGCATGTGGGGATGGGTGTGATTGCCAGGTCTGTGTGCGAGGCCGCCGTAGGCCCACAAGCAGGGTTGCAGCCACAGCAGGTCTGGGAGACCCCGGCGGGCACTGAGGGACAGGAACATGAGAGGCAGGTTCTAACCAAACTCCTTCAGGAAGCTTGTGATCAGAGCCTGAACACGTGGCAGGACCCGTGTTAACAAGCCCACGCGCCTGACCCCCAGCATTTCTAGGATGAAGGATAAGAACATGGCTTTGACATGATGAGCTTGAAGCTGTCCTGAAAGAAGATGTCCATTCCCAGGTAAAATTAGCTGTTAGGTGCTAATGTTGGGCCTGTCTTATTTCCCCAAATTTCAGTGACCCTACAGTTACAGCTCACCTTACAATTTTATTTAAAATCAGCCACATCAAGGGTCAAGAGCAGATAGCAGGTACCTGCCCTAAAGGAGAAGGAAGAGAATTCTGCACCTCTCCCCAGATCTGGCAAAAATTTGAAATGCATCCTCGGCCTGTAACAGAAACTGCCCGAGGTGAAGGTCTGAGTGCGTCCCACGCACCTCGTTTACGGCAGCATCCTGACCATCAAGTTCTCCTGGATCACAGGGCCAAGACCCACTGACACCCCCACCCCTGACTCTGGGTCACCACGCAAGGGCCGTGAGCAGCTCTCTACTGGATTCACACAGCGACCGTCCAGCCCATCCTGATACCGGTGTTTCCACAGGGGTCATCCCTGTTAGGAGCATGGCCCAAGCAAGGACATCGGGGCAAAGACAGAATTTCTGGAAAATCACAGACACATTCACCATAGCATCATTCCACCAGTTCAGGCCCTTGAAGGCATAAAAAGTAGGTGTAATGAGACAGACAAACACTAGTCCCTCAAGCAGACAGAGACCCCTGAGAAGCCCGCAGGCACGTGACACCACCCACAGAATCAGACCTCCTTGCTAAACAGTCTGCTTTTCTGAGAAATGAACTAACATCAGCTCACAGCTACGTGAACAATCCTGCCCCATGCCATTATCTGGACTCTTGCCTACTTTCAGATTTGGTTGCAGTTCTGTTATTTCTTCCACAAGTCTAATTTCACACAAAAATGGAGGCCACAGGGAAGAAAGCCGCAAAATTAAATCATGAATCAGAGAGGTCTTTAAATTTACCCAAATTAGGAAACTCATAAGAGACTTACTTTCTGAGGATTATTGCTAACTTTTAATATTTATTTATTGCCCTAAATGCTATTTAAGAATTATCTTGTTCTGCCACTTGGTTTCCAATGTAGTGTCTAGCAGAGGCTCCTCCAGGGATGTGAAAATCAGACTTTCACGGACGGCCGATGGCAGTCTTGTTGTTTCTTTCCCCAAGTTCAGGGGGCTGTCCTCAGCGCTGTCTGAAGCTCCCGGCACACACAAACCACACACTCAGAACCCGGGGCCATTCTTGGACAGAACGCGCTAGAACTGGACCACCAGCACATAAAGGGGAAGGGTGACCTGGAAGACCTGTCCCAGCAGTTACACACCCTCATCAAGCATATGACGGAGGACCACCAGCCACCAGTCTCCCCATCCACATAGGCTCTGCACCCACCAACCCTGCCCATGGACACACCCGTGGCCCACCCGACATGACGCGCTGCCCACGGATGCACCCCCGGCCCACGGACACACCCTTAGCCCACCCGACATGATGTCCTGCCCACAGACACACCCCTGGCCCACCCGACACGACACACTGCCCACAGACGCACCCCCAGCCCACAGAGGCACCCTTGGCCCACCCGACATGACGCCCTGCCCACGGACGCACCCCCGGCCCATGGATACACCCCCGGCCCCCACCTGACATGACATCCTGCCTATGGATGCACCCTCGGCCCACAGACGCACTCCCGGCCCACCCGACATGATACCCTGCCCACGGATGCATCCCTGGCCCACTCGTCATGACGCCCTGCCCACGATGCACCTCCAGCCCATGGATGTACCCCTGGCCCACCTGACATGACGCCCTGCCCACAGATGCACCCCTGGCCCACCCAACACGATGCCCTGCCCATGGACACACCCCCAGCCTACCCAACACGACGCCCTGCCTACAGATGCACCCCAGCCCACCTGACATGATCCACTCACGGCTCACTAGCACATGAACCTGGCTGTCTCTCAGCTCTGCAGCTCCACATGGGGTTCCCCTGCCCTGAATCAACACTCAGCTCCATGCCTGGGAAACCTGCCACCTTTCTGTCTGCAAAGGCTCAGCTTAGCCCAGCAGTTCTCAGCTGTGGTCACCAGACCAACAACTCAGGTGCCATCTGGGAACATACCAAAACCACAGCCGCTGTGCCTGCCCCCCACCCAACCTACTGAATCAGCAACTGAGGGGTGGGGGGCTCAGCCGTCTGAGTGACAGTAAGATCCCCTGGAGCCTGGGGCTGATAAATGTTTGTCTGACCAGCAGGGAGGCTTCGGCTTGAACACCTGAATGGCCTCAGGAGGTTCCGGAAGCCAGGTCTGCGTGTTTCTCTTTGGCTAACCTAGGATGCCAGTTCTCCAAGGAGCTAGCTGTCGCTCAGTGAGCAACACACGCGGCTCCCAGGAGCCACAGGCACTAAAGACACTGCAGAGCGCCCCCTAGCGAGGCCTTTGAGAGTAACGCACACATGGCCCAGGGGCCCTCGCAGGCACGTCCCGCCCCCAGGAGACATCAGGGCTGATACCATCCCCTTCAATCCACACAAGCAGGCCCTGTTGGGCTTCAGGGGGCAGGGGTCAAGGAGAGATCCCAAAAGCCTGACAACCAAATTAGAGTGGGGGCAATGCGGGCCCCCAAGGATAGACCGCTCACTCTCCTGATGGGTTTGAGTAAGATGTATAGGTGTAGACAGGCTTACCGAGGCTTCCCAAGAGGTGGTAAATAAAAAGGGAGCAAAATGGGGCAGTCAGCAGGGCGTGGGGTTGGAGGGGCCCTGTGCCCCAGGGAGGCAGGGCTCTGAGCTCCTTCTGCTCCTTTGTTCTGGAGGCAGCACCATGCCTCTGCCTGCCTATTGCCGGAGGTGGGAACAGTGCGGGCGACTCGGCCTGGAGATGATGTCTAGGCAGCAGGGCACGGCACAGGGCACAGAGCCTCCCTGCACGGCTGGGGGATCCATCAAGCTGATGAGGAAGAAAAGCTGAGCCCGAGCATCCCCAGGAGAAGATAACCACACATCAACGTCCAGCCACAGTGAGCTGCTTCCAGACACAGCCACGGGCAGATAAACGCTTCCTCTAGTTTCCGAGGGTCCCTGTGCTGAGCACATATGTACTCTGGTTTTACTTGCGTCTCCCTGGTCACATCTCTCAATGGTTAGCCAGGTCCCTCCTGGCTAACCTCACAGTCTCTAGCACGTCCCCTCTGTGCTGCCAGCCTCCCAACCAGAGGGACCTTCTGAGAACACAGTCACTCCTCTGAGCAGAACAGCACCAAGCTCCAGGTCTCCACGAAGCAGCCAGGCCATGTCCACACCTTTCACAGGTGTCTGCCTCACCAGCTACCACTAGATTAACTCATGCTGCCCCTGAACACACCTCCCAGGAGACCAGATGCACGTTTCACAGCATTGGGTATCTGCTGCTTTGCCCGCAGCTGGTTCTGGCATCATGTTTGTTCACCTCCTGAACAAACAGGCCAATGCGCAGGGCAGGAACGAGAGCTCTGAACACACACTCAGATCTGTTTCCAGCTTCCTCTGTGTTTCTAGGCTTCACTCACCTGTCCTCCCCTCTCCCCCGACATGGACAGAAGTGGCCTGGGCCATGTGTCTGCTATGAGAAGCGTGTGGTGTGAGCCTGGAACCCAGGCCAGGGGCCGAGGAGCTCGGGCTCCGAGGCCCACCCTGCGCGTGTTGATGGGGTGCTGCCCTGTGACCCCGAGCCTGGCCCCTGCTCAGCTGGGTCACCTTCCAGGCACTGAGCACTCACCACCCGGCATAGACTCGTCTCCTGAGAAACAGCCTGGCAGCCACGAGAACACAGCACTCAGGGCAGGATGCAGGGCAGACAAGGATGTCGTGACACTTTATTTGTCTTGAAAAGTCTCCATCCCCAAGTATACAATCGTTAACAACACTGTGGTTCATTTCTGAGGCAGGGGCACAAGTGCATCACTCCTCAGAGCCATGACATTCTGGTGACAAAGGGCCACTTCCAGGAAGAACAGGACACGCCTGCTTCTCCAGAGGCCTTTCCCACCTTCAGGAGGGACTTGCAGTTTAACAGGAGGAGGAGGTGATGCCAGCATCAGAAAGTCTCTTCTTGTCCATGTCCAGCATCTGGCTTCTAGACTTCAGTAAAACCTTCCAGCACGTAGCAACCTAAAAAGAAAACCCAATCAGAAAATGTTTAAATCAACACTCGCACACTCTGGGTCCTCTACCATGTACTTAGCATGCCAAGCACTAAGGTCATGCCAAGCCTGAGGTGGAGGCTACCTCTACTCAGTTTGAGACATGGCCTGCTGAGCTCCTCACCGGAGAGCATCCTTGGTCCTGGCACCTGCTGCTCCCAGCGCAGGCAGACACCCCAGGCTCCAGAGGCTCACTTTCAATAAATAAGCCAAACAGAATGCCCAGTCTGCAATGACTGAAGCTGGCCAAACGCCCCAGAGACAGAGGTCTTTTCAGAAATGTGTGTAAGACTCTGATGCTGGGAAGAATTAGGGGCAGGAGGAGAAGGGGACGACAGAGGATGAGCTGGATGGCATCACTGACTCGATGGGCGTGAGTCTGAGTGAACTCCAGGAATTGGTGATGGACAGAGAGGCCTGATGTGCTCCGATTTATGGGGTTGCAGAGTCGGACATGACTGAGCGACTGAACTGAACTGAAGTCACGTGCTGGACACAGACTTTAAAACCTTCGCTGAGCAGGGGTGAGAGTCCAGGGACTTCTCCAGGAGCACAGACTCCCATTCAACTTGCTTGTTCAGGGCTGAAGATGCAGACTTGAAATGGTGGTCAGCAGTGGATTCATGGACTATTTTAAAAACCTTGTTTTAAATGTAGTGGAGAAATCGTTCAAGCGCCAGAATTTTTTTTTTTTTTGGTAAAATTATTAATAAAAACAGATTCATTCAAGCACTTCCGGTCTTTTGCATTAATGCACTTTCTGAAGAGATCACAGATTTTGTACATGCTTTGAAAATGACCTCGGGACATGTTAGAGGAATTGGAGCGTCCCACTCAAGGGTGCTTGGCTTGCTGACCTAGTCTGGGAAGACTGACCAGACTAAGGAGGGGGTGCTGACAGGACCACCTTAATGGTAGGACTGACCACACCAGGCAGGGCTGACAGGAGCATCCTGCTGGTGATACTGGCAAGACTGGGGTAGGTGGGGCTGGCAGGACTACCTCACAGGGAGGAATGCCTAGACCGGCAGGGTGGCCGACCATCTCGCTGGCAGTAACAGATGGCTCTGGGCACCTCCACCTGCCCAGTGCCTTCCGCCCAGATCTCCAGCCTCAGACCTTGCTGCCTGGGTTTCCCAGGACATCTGTGAAGCAGGTAAGCTTGTTCCGTATGGGGCACAGGCTGCACCCCAACATAGCGGGGGGACTCTGTGATGTGGTAGCAGTGCCGGGGGGGGGTTGGGGATCTGAAAACAGAGGAGGCAGAAGAGCCCCTGGCCTTGAAAGAAAACAGCTTTTCTTAAAATTTTACTATTTTTGAAACAACAAAAAACAACTCACCATTCCTAGGAGGCCGTGTGGCTGTGCCGAGGGTCGGGCTCAGACCCTCCACCTCCTGAGGTCAGAGGTGGGCTGCATTCTGATTCTTCCCTCCAGGAAAGACTGGGAAGCCTGCACCAGCTGCTCATGCTGGTTAAACTTGGAGCAATGAACGAAACAGAGCAGATGTTTCTAGTTTCAGTGATCATCCACAGAGTCCCCGAAACAGGGAGAAATGACCACATAATTGTTGGGGGAACAGTCACAGTACCCATTTTAAAACTTGTCACTACCCTTGTGGGTATTTTAGCAAATATTTCATACTGAGTGTTCATTGATGGGTGAACAGATGAAAAAGTACAGTATATTTATACATATATAGTATATATATATATACAATATACACACACACGATGGACTATTATTCAGCCATGAGAAAGGAGGAAATCTTGCTACTGTGACAACAGTAGGGCATTGTGCTGAATGAAATAAGTCAGAGAATGACAAATACTGCACAGTATCACTTACGTTCAGAACAAAAACTAAGAAGTCAAAATTTTAGAAACAGAGTTTCTACTGGAGTTGGGGAAATAGCTGGTAAAAAGGTCGGACCTTCAGCTCTGAGACGAAGAAGACTGAGGATCTAATTTAAACAGATGATGACACTGTACCGTACCACTGACATTTGCTAAGAGACGATAACAAAAGTCCTCACCACCACCAACAAAAAATATGAATACTGAATATGTGTGGTAGGTGTATCAATACGATGTATCAAATCACCAAGACACACACATATCTCACAATTTTATATCCAATTATACCTAAATAAACCTGAACTTAAAAAAGAAGAAATCTGAGTCATACCAAATAATTTATTTCAATTTATTTTATTAAGTTTAATTTCACTTTTCAACATTTTTGATTGAAAATGACAAAATTAATATGTAAACAGTAACAGAACTTGTGGTCTTCTGCCATTGTTGTGAATTTTTTCAGTTACCAGATATGGAGATGAATGCAGTGACAAATGAAGAAAATTGTCTTTAATATGAGTGACCTGCAAAGAAAACAAAAACATGGTTAGAAAATCTGTGGCACAGCCAGTGGTTTAGATCACAGGATGAGGGTCTGGGTGTCATATAGCCCATGATGCATCAAGGAAGTGGGAATCACTGTCTGTAGAACCAAATGAGAAACATTCAGCAAACATAGTACTCCACTGTTTACAGCAATCTGATCACTGTGGTCATCAAAGGAGAGGTATGACACCTGGTGGGCTGGAGCCAAGGAAAGTGATAGCTGCCCATGTTGCCACAAGGACCCAAGCTCTTGCTTTGCAGGATGGAGTGGTGATCTAAGGTCTCCAGGGCTCTGGGGACCAGCTTGTCAACCGCAGGTCCAGGGTACGTGGGCACCATCAGCACAGGTGGCTCCCTCACCTGTACACAAGGCCACCTGCCCTCATCACCGGCCATCTGGTCCAGAGAGAACGTCTGCTGTGAGCACCCATGGTGCCTATGAGCTTCCTAGAAGGTCCAATCTGTCTCGTTTTGTCTTTCTCGTGGCGGCTCCAGCCAGGACTGCGATGCTCACAGCTAGGAAGACCTGGCGACCTCACTGTTTGTTCACAGGCCCCATGCTCCTGCCTGGCCTGCCCTGACCCTCTGCTGCATCTTCTCCATCATCAGTTCAGTTCAGTTCAGTCACTCAGTCGTGTCTGACTCCTTGCGACCCCATGGACTGCAGCACGCCAGGCCTCCTTGTCCATCGCAAACTCCCGGAGTTTATTCAAACTCATATCCGTTGAATCAATGACGCCATCCAACCATCTCATCCTCTGTCATCCCCTTTTCCTCCTGCCTTCAGTCTTTCCCAGGATCAAGGTGTTTTCAAATGAGTTAGCTCTTCCCGTCAGGTGGCCAAAGTACTGGAGTTTCAGCTTCAGCATCAGTCCTTCCAATGAATATTCAGGAATGTGATTTCCTTTAGGATGGACTGGTTGGATCTCCTTGCAGTCCAAGCGACTCTCAAGAGTCTTCTCCAACACCACAGTTCCAAAGCATCAATACTTGGGCACTCAGCTTTCTTTATAGTCCAACTCTCACATTTATACATGACTACTGGAAAAACCACAGCTTTGACTAGATGGACCTTTGTTGGCAAAGTAATATCTCTGCNACCCCCAGCCCACAGAGGCACCCTTGGCCCACCCGACATGACGCCCTGCCCACGGACGCACCCCCGGCCCATGGATACACCCCCGGCCCCCACCTGACATGACATCCTGCCTATGGATGCACCCTCGGCCCACAGACGCACTCCCGGCCCACCCGACATGATACCCTGCCCACGGATGCATCCCTGGCCCACTCGTCATGACGCCCTGCCCACGATGCACCTCCAGCCCATGGATGTACCCCTGGCCCACCTGACATGACGCCCTGCCCACAGATGCACCCCTGGCCCACCCAACACGATGCCCTGCCCATGGACACACCCCCAGCCTACCCAACACGACGCCCTGCCTACAGATGCACCCCAGCCCACCTGACATGATCCACTCACGGCTCACTAGCACATGAACCTGGCTGTCTCTCAGCTCTGCAGCTCCACATGGGGTTCCCCTGCCCTGAATCAACACTCAGCTCCATGCCTGGGAAACCTGCCACCTTTCTGTCTGCAAAGGCTCAGCTTAGCCCAGCAGTTCTCAGCTGTGGTCACCAGACCAACAACTCAGGTGCCATCTGGGAACATACCAAAACCACAGCCGCTGTGCCTGCCCCCCACCCAACCTACTGAATCAGCAACTGAGGGGTGGGGGGCTCAGCCGTCTGAGTGACAGTAAGATCCCCTGGAGCCTGGGGCTGATAAATGTTTGTCTGACCAGCAGGGAGGCTTCGGCTTGAACACCTGAATGGCCTCAGGAGGTTCCGGAAGCCAGGTCTGCGTGTTTCTCTTTGGCTAACCTAGGATGCCAGTTCTCCAAGGAGCTAGCTGTCGCTCAGTGAGCAACACACGCGGCTCCCAGGAGCCACAGGCACTAAAGACACTGCAGAGCGCCCCCTAGCGAGGCCTTTGAGAGTAACGCACACATGGCCCAGGGGCCCTCGCAGGCACGTCCCGCCCCCAGGAGACATCAGGGCTGATACCATCCCCTTCAATCCACACAAGCAGGCCCTGTTGGGCTTCAGGGGGCAGGGGTCAAGGAGAGATCCCAAAAGCCTGACAACCAAATTAGAGTGGGGGCAATGCGGGCCCCCAAGGATAGACCGCTCACTCTCCTGATGGGTTTGAGTAAGATGTATAGGTGTAGACAGGCTTACCGAGGCTTCCCAAGAGGTGGTAAATAAAAAGGGAGCAAAATGGGGCAGTCAGCAGGGCGTGGGGTTGGAGGGGCCCTGTGCCCCAGGGAGGCAGGGCTCTGAGCTCCTTCTGCTCCTTTGTTCTGGAGGCAGCACCATGCCTCTGCCTGCCTATTGCCGGAGGTGGGAACAGTGCGGGCGACTCGGCCTGGAGATGATGTCTAGGCAGCAGGGCACGGCACAGGGCACAGAGCCTCCCTGCACGGCTGGGGGATCCATCAAGCTGATGAGGAAGAAAAGCTGAGCCCGAGCATCCCCAGGAGAAGATAACCACACATCAACGTCCAGCCACAGTGAGCTGCTTCCAGACACAGCCACGGGCAGATAAACGCTTCCTCTAGTTTCCGAGGGTCCCTGTGCTGAGCACATATGTACTCTGGTTTTACTTGCGTCTCCCTGGTCACATCTCTCAATGGTTAGCCAGGTCCCTCCTGGCTAACCTCACAGTCTCTAGCACGTCCCCTCTGTGCTGCCAGCCTCCCAACCAGAGGGACCTTCTGAGAACACAGTCACTCCTCTGAGCAGAACAGCACCAAGCTCCAGGTCTCCACGAAGCAGCCAGGCCATGTCCACACCTTTCACAGGTGTCTGCCTCACCAGCTACCACTAGATTAACTCATGCTGCCCCTGAACACACCTCCCAGGAGACCAGATGCACGTTTCACAGCATTGGGTATCTGCTGCTTTGCCCGCAGCTGGTTCTGGCATCATGTTTGTTCACCTCCTGAACAAACAGGCCAATGCGCAGGGCAGGAACGAGAGCTCTGAACACACACTCAGATCTGTTTCCAGCTTCCTCTGTGTTTCTAGGCTTCACTCACCTGTCCTCCCCTCTCCCCCGACATGGACAGAAGTGGCCTGGGCCATGTGTCTGCTATGAGAAGCGTGTGGTGTGAGCCTGGAACCCAGGCCAGGGGCCGAGGAGCTCGGGCTCCGAGGCCCACCCTGCGCGTGTTGATGGGGTGCTGCCCTGTGACCCCGAGCCTGGCCCCTGCTCAGCTGGGTCACCTTCCAGGCACTGAGCACTCACCACCCGGCATAGACTCGTCTCCTGAGAAACAGCCTGGCAGCCACGAGAACACAGCACTCAGGGCAGGATGCAGGGCAGACAAGGATGTCGTGACACTTTATTTGTCTTGAAAAGTCACCATCCCCAAGTATACAATCGTTAACAACACTGTGGTTCATTTCTGAGGCAGGGGCACAAGTGCATCACTCCTCAGAGCCATGACATTCTGGTGACAAAGGGCCACTTCCAGGAAGAACAGGACACGCCTGCTTCTCCAGAGGCCTTTCCCACCTTCAGGAGGGACTTGCAGTTTAACAGGAGGAGGAGGTGATGCCAGCATCAGAAAGTCTCTTCTTGTCCATGTCCAGCATCTGGCTTCTAGACTTCAGTAAAACCTTCCAGCACGTAGCAACCTAAAAAGAAAACCCAATCAGAAAATGTTTAAATCAACACTCGCACACTCTGGGTCCTCTACCATGTACTTAGCATGCCAAGCACTAAGGTCATGCCAAGCCTGAGGTGGAGGCTACCTCTACTCAGTTTGAGACATGGCCTGCTGAGCTCCTCACCGGAGAGCATCCTTGGTCCTGGCACCTGCTGCTCCCAGCGCAGGCAGACACCCCAGGCTCCAGAGGCTCACTTTCAATAAATAAGCCAAACAGAATGCCCAGTCTGCAATGACTGAAGCTGGCCAAACGCCCCAGAGACAGAGGTCTTTTCAGAAATGTGTGTAAGACTCTGATGCTGGGAAGAATTAGGGGCAGGAGGAGAAGGGGACGACAGAGGATGAGCTGGATGGCATCACTGACTCGATGGGCGTGAGTCTGAGTGAACTCCAGGAATTGGTGATGGACAGAGAGGCCTGATGTGCTCCGATTTATGGGGTTGCAGAGTCGGACATGACTGAGCGACTGAACTGAACTGAAGTCACGTGCTGGACACAGACTTTAAAACCTTCGCTGAGCAGGGGTGAGAGTCCCAGGGACTTCTCCAGGAGCACAGACTCCCATTCAACTTGCTTGTTCAGGGCTGAAGATGCAGACTTGAAATGGTGGTCAGCAGTGGATTCATGGACTATTTTAAAAACCTTGTTTTAAATGTAGTGGAGAAATCGTTCAAGCGCCAGAATTTTTTTTTTTTTTTGGTAAAATTATTAATAAAAACAGATTCATTCAAGCACTTCCGGTCTTTTGCATTAATGCACTTTCTGAAGAGATCACAGATTTTGTACATGCTTTGAAAATGACCTCGGGACATGTTAGAGGAATTGGAGCGTCCCACTCAAGGGTGCTTGGCTTGCTGACCTAGTCTGGGAAGACTGACCAGACTAAGGAGGGGGTGCTGACAGGACCACCTTAATGGTAGGACTGACCACACCAGGCAGGGCTGACAGGAGCATCCTGCTGGTGATACTGGCAAGACTGGGGTAGGTGGGGCTGGCAGGACTACCTCACAGGGAGGAATGCCTAGACCGGCAGGGTGGCCGACCATCTCGCTGGCAGTAACAGATGGCTCTGGGCACCTCCACCTGCCCAGTGCCTTCCGCCCAGATCTCCAGCCTCAGACCTTGCTGCCTGGGTTTCCCAGGACATCTGTGAAGCAGGTAAGCTTGTTCCGTATGGGGCACAGGCTGCACCCCAACATAGCGGGGGGACTCTGTGATGTGGTAGCAGTGCCGGGGGGGGGTTGGGGATCTGAAAACAGAGGAGGCAGAAGAGCCCCTGGCCTTGAAAGAAAACAGCTTTTCTTAAAATTTTACNTATAAGAGACAGCCCCAACATAGCGGGGGGACTCTGTGATGTGGTAGCAGTGCCGGGGGGGGGTTGGGGATCTGAAAACAGAGGAGGCAGAAGAGCCCCTGGCCTTGAAAGAAAACAGCTTTTCTTAAAATTTTACTATTTTTGAAACAACAAAAAACAACTCACCATTCCTAGGAGGCCGTGTGGCTGTGCCGAGGGTCGGGCTCAGACCCTCCACCTCCTGAGGTCAGAGGTGGGCTGCATTCTGATTCTTCCCTCCAGGAAAGACTGGGAAGCCTGCACCAGCTGCTCATGCTGGTTAAACTTGGAGCAATGAACGAAACAGAGCAGATGTTTCTAGTTTCAGTGATCATCCACAGAGTCCCCGAAACAGGGAGAAATGACCACATAATTGTTGGGGGAACAGTCACAGTACCCATTTTAAAACTTGTCACTACCCTTGTGGGTATTTTAGCAAATATTTCATACTGAGTGTTCATTGATGGGTGAACAGATGAAAAAGTACAGTATATTTATACATATATAGTATATATATATATACAATATACACACACACGATGGACTATTATTCAGCCATGAGAAAGGAGGAAATCTTGCTACTGTGACAACAGTAGGGCATTGTGCTGAATGAAATAAGTCAGAGAATGACAAATACTGCACAGTATCACTTACGTTCAGAACAAAAACTAAGAAGTCAAAATTTTAGAAACAGAGTTTCTACTGGAGTTGGGGAAATAGCTGGTAAAAAGGTCGGACCTTCAGCTCTGAGACGAAGAAGACTGAGGATCTAATTTAAACAGATGATGACACTGTACCGTACCACTGACATTTGCTAAGAGACGATAACAAAAGTCCTCACCACCACCAACAAAAAATATGAATACTGAATATGTGTGGTAGGTGTATCAATACGATGTATCAAATCACCAAGACACACACATATCTCACAATTTTATATCCAATTATACCTAAATAAACCTGAACTTAAAAAAGAAGAAATCTGAGTCATACCAAATAATTTATTTCAATTTATTTTATTAAGTTTAATTTCACTTTTCAACATTTTTGATTGAAAATGACAAAATTAATATGTAAACAGTAACAGAACTTGTGGTCTTCTGCCATTGTTGTGAATTTTTTCAGTTACCAGATATGGAGATGAATGCAGTGACAAATGAAGAAAATTGTCTTTAATATGAGTGACCTGCAAAGAAAACAAAAACATGGTTAGAAAATCTGTGGCACAGCCAGTGGTTTAGATCACAGGATGAGGGTCTGGGTGTCATATAGCCCATGATGCATCAAGGAAGTGGGAATCACTGTCTGTAGAACCAAATGAGAAACATTCAGCAAACATAGTACTCCACTGTTTACAGCAATCTGATCACTGTGGTCATCAAAGGAGAGGTATGACACCTGGTGGGCTGGAGCCAAGGAAAGTGATAGCTGCCCATGTTGCCACAAGGACCCAAGCTCTTGCTTTGCAGGATGGAGTGGTGATCTAAGGTCTCCAGGGCTCTGGGGACCAGCTTGTCAACCGCAGGTCCAGGGTACGTGGGCACCATCAGCACAGGTGGCTCCCTCACCTGTACACAAGGCCACCTGCCCTCATCACCGGCCATCTGGTCCAGAGAGAACGTCTGCTGTGAGCACCCATGGTGCCTATGAGCTTCCTAGAAGGTCCAATCTGTCTCGTTTTGTCTTTCTCGTGGCGGCTCCAGCCAGGACTGCGATGCTCACAGCTAGGAAGACCTGGCGACCTCACTGTTTGTTCACAGGCCCCATGCTCCTGCCTGGCCTGCCCTGACCCTCTGCTGCATCTTCTCCATCATCAGTTCAGTTCAGTTCAGTCACTCAGTCGTGTCTGACTCCTTGCGACCCCATGGACTGCAGCACGCCAGGCCTCCTTGTCCATCGCAAACTCCCGGAGTTTATTCAAACTCATATCCGTTGAATCAATGACGCCATCCAACCATCTCATCCTCTGTCATCCCCTTTTCCTCCTGCCTTCAGTCTTTCCCAGGATCAAGGTGTTTTCAAATGAGTTAGCTCTTCCCGTCAGGTGGCCAAAGTACTGGAGTTTCAGCTTCAGCATCAGTCCTTCCAATGAATATTCAGGAATGTGATTTCCTTTAGGATGGACTGGTTGGATCTCCTTGCAGTCCAAGCGACTCTCAAGAGTCTTCTCCAACACCACAGTTCCAAAGCATCAATACTTGGGCACTCAGCTTTCTTTATAGTCCAACTCTCACATTTATACATGACTACTGGAAAAACCACAGCTTTGACTAGATGGACCTTTGTTGGCAAAGTAATATCTCTGCTTTTTAATATGCTCTCTAGGTTAGTCATAGCTTTTCTTCCAAGAAGCAAGTGTCTTTTAATTTCATGGCTGCAGTCACCATCCACAGTGATTTTGTTGGAGCTCAAGAGAGTAAAATTTGTCACTGCTTCCACTTTTTTCCTTTCTGTTTGCCATGAAGTGATGGGACTAGATGCCATGGTCTTAGTTTTCTGAATGTTGAGGTTTAAGCCAACCTTTTCACTCTCCTCTTTCAACTCCATCAAGAGGCTTTCTAGTTTCTGTTCACTTTCTGCCGTAAGGGTGGTGTCATCTGTGTATCTAAGGTTATTGGTATTTCTCCTGGCAATCTTGATTCCAACTTGTGCTTCATCCAGTCTGGTATTTCACATGATGTACTCTGCATATACTCTGCATGTACTCTGATGTACTCTGACTTCCCTGGTGGCTCAGACAGTAAAGCATCTGCCTACAATCCAGGAGACCTGGGTTCAATCCCTGGGTCAGGTATATCTCCTGGAGAAGGAAATGGCAACCCACTCCAGTACTCTTGCCTGAAAAATCCTATGGACAGAGGAGCCTGGTAGGCTATAGTCCATGGGGTCATAAAGAGTCAGACATGACTGAGTGACTTCACTTTCACTCTACATATAAGTTAAATAAGCAGGGTGATAATATACAGCTTGATATGCTTCTTTCCCAATTTGGAACCAGTCCATTGGTCCATGTCCAGTTCTAACTGTTGCTTCTTGACCTGTATACAAATTTCTCAGGAGGCAGGTCAGGTGGTTTGGTATTCCCATCTCTTGAAGAATTTTCCACAGTTTGTTGTGATCCACACAGTCAAAGGCTTTAGCATAATCAATAAAGGAGAAGTAGTTGTTTTTCTGGAACTCTCTTGCTTTTTCTATGATCCAATGGATGTTGGCACTTTGATCTCTGGTTCCCCTGCCTTTTCTAAATCCAGCTTGAACATCTGGAAGTTCTCGGTTCACATACTATTGAAGCCTCACTTAAGAGAATTTTGAGCATTACTTTGCTAGAATATGAGATGAGTGCAACTGTGTGGTAGTTTGAACATTCTCTGCATTACCTTTGATTGAAATGAAAACTGACCTTTTTCTTTGAACTCCATGGACTGCAGCACACCAGGCTTCCCTGTCCTTTACTATCTACTAGAGTTTGCTCAAACTCATGTCCATTGAGTTGGAGATGCTACCTAACCATCTCATCCTCTGCCACCACTTTCTCCTCCTGCTCTCAATCTTTCCCAGCATCAGAGTCTTTTCCAATGAGCTGGCTCTTACATTCAGATGGCTAAAGTATTGCAGCTTTAGCATAAGTCCTTCCTATGAATATTCAGGGTTAACTTCCTTTAGGATTGACTAGTTTGATCTCTATGTTATCCAAGGGACTCTCAAGAGTCCTCTCAAGCACCACAATTCAAAAGCATCAATTCTTCAGCACTCAGCCTTGTTTATGGTCCAACTCTCACATCCCTGCATGACTACTGGAAAAATCATAACTTTGACTGTATGGACTTTGTCAGCAAAGTGATGTCTCTGCTTTTTAATATGCTGTCTGGGTTTATTACAGCTTTCCTTCCCAGGAGCAAGCGTCTTTTAATTTCATGGCTGCAGTCACCGTCCAGTTTGTTGGAGCCCAAGAAAATAAAAATCTTTCCCTGCTTCCACTTTTTCCCCTTCTGTTTGCCATGAAGTGATGGGACCAGAGGCCATGATCTTAATTTTTCAATACTGAGTTTCAAGTCAGCTTTTCCAGTTTCCTCCTTCACCTTCATCAACAGGCTCTTTAGGTCTTCTTCACTTTCTGCCGTTAGAGTGGTATCACCTGCATGCTTCTCCGGGCAATCTTGATTCCAGCTTGTGATTTATCCAGCCCAGCATTTCTCATAATATACTCTGTATAGAAGTTAAATATGCAGGGTGACAATGTACAGGCTTGTTTCAGCCCTTTCCCAGTTTTGAACCAGTCAGTTGTGCCACATCCAGTTCTAACTGTTGCTTCTTCCTACATGTGCACCTGTCCATACATGTATATACTGATTTCTCCTCTCTGCTTGTGTATGTATATGTAAGTGTAAATGGACACAGATAGAGGAATGAACAGACTATCTGAAAAGAAGCAGAACCTTGTAAAATGTAAGGCCCTATATCACACACATAGCCTTGACATCCTGATTGAAAGGTTGTTGCTGAACCATGCAAGATGCTGGGATTCTTGGCCTCCAGAGGAGAATAATTCAATCCGGGGCCAGAGACGAGGCTTGATCGCTCAGAGCTTTTGTGTAATAAAGTTTTATTAAAGTATAAAAGAGACACAGAAAGCTTATGACATAGGCATCAGCAGGGGGGAGAAAGAATATCCCCCTGCTAGTCTTTAGATGGATGTTATATAATCACTAGCAGTCTGTTAACAAAAGAAAGGAATGTCTCAAAACTCAGAATGGTACCAGGCCCCTCATCCACAAGATGCATTTTGAGATAATCTCAGTTATCTAGGGCCATAACATGATTGACTTGAATCTTGTAGAAAGGCAGATTACCATACAAAGAGTTCCATTTACATGTATTAGAAGAACAGTGTATGAGGATGACATACTGGTTTGTCAAGTCAGTTCTGAGCCTTTAGACGTAATGACCTGAAGACAGAGTTTGGGATAAATGGACAGAACATTAACATAGTTTAAGACAAACATTTCCATAAGTAAAATGTATTGGTTAGCTCAAAATTTGAGAAAAGTTAAGTTCAGGTGGAACCAGGTGTCATTATGGCAACAGTATTTTAAGAGAAACCTCTTTTTAAATTTGTATAGAAAAGGGGAAAACTATATCACTAATTTGTTTCCTCCTGCCACTTAAAGTGAAAGTGAAGTCGCTCAGTTGTGTCCGACTCTGCGACCTCATGGACTGTAGCACACCAGGCTCCTCCCTCCATGGGATTATCCAAGCAAGAGTACTGCAGTGGGTTGCCACTTCCTTCTCCAGGGAATCTTCCTGATGCAGGGATCGAACCCGGGTCTCCTGCATTCCAGGCAGACGCTTTAACCTCTGAGCCACCACAGAAGCCCTGCCACTTAAGAGAGAGATAAAAAATGTCTGATACCCACAGCCTATCTCCTCCACTTGGAGACCCTTGGGCAGGATCCGCTCAGGATCAGGGTGCTCACACTGGCCACTGTTTCTCATATTCACCATCTTAGGGGATGGGCAGGACCTCTTGACTGCCTCTCACCCCCAGGGAGTGGCGTCGCGGGTAGCCCATGTGTCACCGTGGACTCTCCTCTATCTCTTCTGTCAATGGAGCCCATTCATTCCCACAAAGACCCTATACCGCTCACACTCCATGTGTCCCTGTCTCCTCCATGCTGACGAGCTGTCCACAGCAGTCTCAGGACCATTCCCTAAAACCGGCAGTGGTGGGGATCTAGGGGAGGCTCCTGAGAAATTGAGAGTGGAGAGGGCAGTGTGCAAGACAGGAAGCACTGAGGCCACACTGCAGAGAGGACAGCGCTGCCCTCCTTACGCCCACAGCCCCATGTGCCCTGAGCCCGTGGTGGTCTGGAGCTCACAGGCAAATGGATGGGCCAGAGAATCCTGGACGAGAAGGGCCCTGGCTCCCTGACCTTTTCTCCAGAGAAGTACATTTGGTAAAATCATTTGACACTAAGTATTTCTGGGTCTTAAGCTGAGTTACAAATTTAGCAAATTATTTTGACTCCTGAACTCTTTTTAACACATCAGTGGATGGTTTATCCAGGCCTCTGGCTGCCGACATGGGTTTCTGCCTGCCCATAACTTGTTGGTCTATGATTAGGGGAAAGTCACTCCAACGACTAGTCCAAAGATGTTAGCTGAGCTCAGCACAGTAGACCCAACCCACAGACAACCGGGTGTCTCGGTTGACAGTCAGTAAGAGAACATCACAGGCCACAGGCCAAGTCCTATCTGTGTCTCAGGGAGCATTCCTGTCACCTAGAAATGAAATAGGTCACCTCAGCTCTGCTTAAAGGGATTATTTGATTATTTCCCAAAATGCAGTGTACTTTGTGGCTAGCAGCTTCTCATCTTTACTTGCCATAAAATTAGGAAACCCCATGCACTGGGAGCCTCCTTGTGCTTCTAATATCAAGCACAACCACCTCTTCTCAATATTTAAGATGTCATCCTCACTGCCACCTTTTATTCAGGAATAAATTAATATTGAAATTAGTATCAATTGCTCTGTAAACACATGACCATCACAGGAACAAACTTCCAGGACAAACAAGCCCTTTGGTTTTCCATTTGAGCTCACAAGGTGCCTTGGGCAAGTTATCACACTTCTTCCTCCCAGTTTCTTCATCTAGGAGATGTGTGTAAGGACAACTCATCCCAGTGGGAGACTGATTAATCTCTGTCTGCTCTCGGGGCTTCAGGGAGCAGCCTGTGTACAGGGTGAAGCAGGGTGGACCCTGGCCACGCTGGGCCAGATACCTCTCTTAGGAACTTTAAATCTGCAGAGAGATTCTGTCCATCTCTGGAGTGTGGATGTGCATGTGAGCCCAGAGCTGGAGGGCAGTGTGGTCCAACATCCAGGCAACCAGCCTCTCATTTTGTTGCAGACAGTGTGAGTGGGTTTTTGGCTCTTAAAACCCTAGAATTCCTAACACCAGTGAGGAATTGTCAGTCCAGACCCCAATCAAACAGTTACCAGGATCCCTCTTACTCTCAAACACACTCCAACTTAGCTAATAAACCACATGGTATGATCCCCAAGGCCTCGTCGCCCTGTTAGCTTCAGCACAGCATCAGGATAGAGAGTATGTGTGGAAGGCTTCTGAAACCTGCTGGGCTGCAACGAGCAGGCTCTCATTAACCAGGGTAAGAGGCGGCGGGCTGCACCCAGAGCGGAAACCAGTATGTGCACATCGCCCCGGACTGCGTGGAGGCACCGGCCCTGCATCTGACCGCAGTGGGCAGAAGTAGCAGCACACAGCACACTGAGGGGAGAGAACATGACAGAACGTAAACTGCTCTCATCTCTATAAGCACAATCGCATCGAAGCCAAGTCTGCGAACCGTTCACAGAACCCACAGTATAAGCAGCCATGTTCCAGAGAATCACTAAATCCTGGCATCAGTGACTCACCTTCAACCCAGAAGTGGTCTCCACTACCAGGTGAGGGCAGCAAACTCTTCTCGGCCCCCATCTACATGGGAGGACCATACTCCAGACACAGGGAGACAGGGCTCTCTCCTGCCTGAGACTCTTGGTGAAATCTTGCATTGTGGAATTATCGCAATGGAGATGCTCCAGTCCGGGTACTTCTCAGCCTGGTGCAATTACCTCAAGATGCAGAACCATGATGGGGACAGACGTCTGAGCTCCAAACAGCAGGAGGTGTGAGAGCCACCTGTGTGTACACATGAAGAGGGACATGTGATACAGCATGCCCCCCAGGTACCATATGAAAAAGCTGTTTGTGTTCACTGTGAAAGACTAAGGCTTATAAGACAGCAAGCATCTACAGCGGTTATGATGGCCTGTGAGAGGTGCTCAGATGCTCCCTATAGAGGGGAGACAAGGACCATTTTACCAGGACTGACCTTCTCTGCTGCTTCCTCCATGACGTGAGGAGACAAGAAGGTGCCGGGCCAGTGCTCCCCAGAAGTGTGTCCACCAGGTCCCAGGTCCAGGACTGCCCTGCGGACTGTCTTCAGTAACAACTGCAACAGCTGCAGCTGCTCCTTGCTGCACGAGTCAGACGCATGGGTTTGCAAAGTAAATCCACAAAATGAGGCACCAAATAGTTTTTAACAGACAAGAAGTGGAAATCCCAAAAAGCAATGATGTTTGAATTGAAGTGACAGTTGAAATGGGTTTCCTTTGAATTAACAAAACATTTCTAAGAAAGAACAAGATCTAGAATTAAGTAGCCAATGAAGATGAAAATCATGAACCATGTTTAAATGTCACGGGTTACTAAATCAAGGAGTCTTCAGTTTGGGAGGAATTAACTTTAATGTCTGCAGAGAGGCATGTGCGTTCACCACCTGATATGTGCAGAACTGGAGGGGGCCTCGCTCCCCCAGACCTCGGTGGATGGTGGGGGAGCCTGGCTGGACCTGATGGCAGAGACCACTCACAGAGCGGCCAGGAGCCAGCAGGCTGACTAATAAGACATCAAATCCTCAGTGGCTAGAGCTGCCTTCANGACAGTGTGAGTGGGTTTTTGGCTCTTAAAACCCTAGAATTCCTAACACCAGTGAGGAATTGTCAGTCCAGACCCCAATCAAACAGTTACCAGGATCCCTCTTACTCTCAAACACACTCCAACTTAGCTAATAAACCACATGGTATGATCCCCAAGGCCTCGTCGCCCTGTTAGCTTCAGCACAGCATCAGGATAGAGAGTATGTGTGGAAGGCTTCTGAAACCTGCTGGGCTGCAACGAGCAGGCTCTCATTAACCAGGGTAAGAGGCGGCGGGCTGCACCCAGAGCGGAAACCAGTATGTGCACATCGCCCCGGACTGCGTGGAGGCACCGGCCCTGCATCTGACCGCAGTGGGCAGAAGTAGCAGCACACAGCACACTGAGGGGAGAGAACATGACAGAACGTAAACTGCTCTCATCTCTATAAGCACAATCGCATCGAAGCCAAGTCTGCGAACCGTTCACAGAACCCACAGTATAAGCAGCCATGTTCCAGAGAATCACTAAATCCTGGCATCAGTGACTCACCTTCAACCCAGAAGTGGTCTCCACTACCAGGTGAGGGCAGCAAACTCTTCTCGGCCCCCATCTACATGGGAGGACCATACTCCAGACACAGGGAGACAGGGCTCTCTCCTGCCTGAGACTCTTGGTGAAATCTTGCATTGTGGAATTATCGCAATGGAGATGCTCCAGTCCGGGTACTTCTCAGCCTGGTGCAATTACCTCAAGATGCAGAACCATGATGGGGACAGACGTCTGAGCTCCAAACAGCAGGAGGTGTGAGAGCCACCTGTGTGTACACATGAAGAGGGACATGTGATACAGCATGCCCCCCAGGTACCATATGAAAAAGCTGTTTGTGTTCACTGTGAAAGACTAAGGCTTATAAGACAGCAAGCATCTACAGCGGTTATGATGGCCTGTGAGAGGTGCTCAGATGCTCCCTATAGAGGGGAGACAAGGACCATTTTACCAGGACTGACCTTCTCTGCTGCTTCCTCCATGACGTGAGGAGACAAGAAGGTGCCGGGCCAGTGCTCCCCAGAAGTGTGTCCACCAGGTCCCAGGTCCAGGACTGCCCTGCGGACTGTCTTCAGTAACAACTGCAACAGCTGCAGCTGCTCCTTGCTGCACGAGTCAGACGCATGGGTTTGCAAAGTAAATCCACAAAATGAGGCACCAAATAGTTTTTAACAGACAAGAAGTGGAAATCCCAAAAAGCAATGATGTTTGAATTGAAGTGACAGTTGAAATGGGTTTCCTTTGAATTAACAAAACATTTCTAAGAAAGAACAAGATCTAGAATTAAGTAGCCAATGAAGATGAAAATCATGAACCATGTTTAAATGTCACGGGTTACTAAATCAAGGAGTCTTCAGTTTGGGAGGAATTAACTTTAATGTCTGCAGAGAGGCATGTGCGTTCACCACCTGATATGTGCAGAACTGGAGGGGGCCTCGCTCCCCCAGACCTCGGTGGATGGTGGGGGAGCCTGGCTGGACCTGATGGCAGAGACCACTCACAGAGCGGCCAGGAGCCAGCAGGCTGACTAATAAGACATCAAATCCTCAGTGGCTAGAGCTGCCTTCATTTGTTCCTCAGGTCAAATCAACTGCCATAAAAAAGAGCCACAACTATTAATTACACAGCCATCTCCCCAAAGTCTACAGAACTTTCTAATAAAATGGGAACTGGCATCTCCTGACATACACTCTAAGTGGACCTCAATTATAACAGGAAGTGAGTCAATTTTATTGAAGGAGAGGAGGAATGAGAGGTGGCACAAGAAACAACAGCATTGCCAGTAAGTCTGGGAGCCAAGATCCCAAAAAACACAGGGAGGTATGGATGACAAGACATTTTATAAAGAAGGCCCTTAGACAATAATGAAGAAGAGGGTCTCTTGATGCTGGGCCACCCGTCAGGGAGCCCCCTCCATGCTGATGGCACATAGCACATAAACCCCCCGAAACATAAAACGAGGTGTGGGATGCAGGCTCCCTGCCCAGGTTCTTGGGGGCCTGGCAGATGAGGACTGTGAGAAGCACCTGTCCCTGGGCGCCCATAGGCCCTGCTCGCTGCCCCTCCTGCTCCACTTGGCCCCTGGTCAGGGTGAACAGTCGGCACTGGCTCCCTCGCACAGGAGGACGGACCCAGGAGAGCCCCTCGCCTGTACCAGGCTGCCCTCCAAGGCCAGCCAGGCGGTGCCTGAGGCTGGCGGTGGCTCTCCACCCTTCCCCAAGCAGGGCAGCTGACTTCTGACAGCAGACGGCAGCTCACCAACCGTGCAGGCACAGCCTTGCTGTGCAGGACAGCCACGTCCACCACAGGGCAGGGCCCCGACACATCGGCAGGACTTAAAGGCATGTCTTCAGTGTGTTCAATTGCATTTGAAAGTATAGCAAATCAACAATAACTCTGTTCCCTTTTCAAGAACACAAGTTCTGAATAACATCTTATTAGAATATGACCATAATTCTGTTAAAATACTATGATGCAACTGGTGTCAGTTCTCACATTAATAGATACTAGTTGTAACATCAGTGTCAAAGAAAGCTGAAATAGTTTAATGTCCTCATAGAAACTAATTGCAATCAAATTTCCAAACGACTTTTTAATTTATATTTTTCTTCTAAGAGACATTTACCTCTTTATCAAAACCTTGACCCTGAATTTCTTAAATACTTCCTAATTAAAAAACAAATATGTCCAAAGGCAAAATAGATCAGGACCCTGCTTCACTGATCAACTTAGATGAAAAATGGGAAACATAAAAACTTATTTGAGCCTGAAGAGTTACATCATTTTCAGCCCACAACCTGAGAGCACAGACTCAAAGCCTCTCTAACCCGAACCAGGAAAAGAACACATCAGCTCCTGAACAGCGGGAGCTTCCCACCAGAGACGTAACACCTCCTCCAACACCGAGCACCAAAGGACAGGTGCTATCCTGACCACTGTGGCGCATTTTGCCTTTTAAAATGCCTTTGCTATGGAGTTTGTGAAACAAAGTCTCGTGTTTCTGGGCTCAGAATTAACCAAAATGTCCCCTAAAATCATGATCTTAGCTGAGACAAAACGTCTTGCCCCATGACCGAATGAGTCACCTTCCTGATGCTCCCCACACACAGAGGGTGGAGCAGCCAGCTCTGGGGTGCTGCTGCCGGCACCCCAGACACCTACAGAGAACACACTTGCACCTGCTCCTTTTCAGGGGTCCCCATATACCTGGAGCCACCCTGACCACATGGCTCCAGGTCCTTAGGTCCAGCAGCAGATGAAGGAAGTGTTTGTCTTTATAACTGGAGAGAGGGGTGAGCACACAAGATGCATGGACCTGGGACAGCTGACGCCTGGGTCCTCCTGCAAATGACGTCTGCCCCCCAGGGACCACAGCAGCAGAGACGATGGTGAGCACCCACAACAGACCAGGCCCTGAGACACAGGATGCCCACGTGAAACGCGTATCGTAAAGGCAGCTTTCTCTTCAGTAATAGCATCACAGGCTGGTTTTCTGCCCACCTTCTCTTTGACCTCAATTGTGCTCCATTAAAACCTAAGTCCTAGGACTCACGCCAGCAGTCAGACTTCTAAACCACGTTCCCAGACAATATCTGTGACACCAAATTCCAGGATGGGAACTCGCTAAGAATGTGAGGTGTGCCGTGCCAACCAGGTGAGGGTGCTCCTCTGGGACAGGCAGGGGCCTAGGCGCTGGGCAGGCTGCCCCACAGGCCAGGGGAGCTGGGCCTCTGGCCTCCTCTGCACTGTGACCCCTGAGTGGGAAGCATGGAGCCGGGCTCACTGCATACCCGCAGGCTATGGTCCCCTCGGAGTGCATGCCGTCACCCGTTAGGGAAGCAGCAGAAAGGGCGCCCAACAACGGTGCCATCGGCTGCTTTCAGCCCGTGGGCTCTGACTCTGAGGACGTGCTGGGTTTCCTCTGAGAGGGCTGCAGACCTGCAGGGGGTCCAGGGGCACAGAGTGCCCAGTGTGCTCCCACCAAAGCTGCCCCTGAGCCCCCGCCTTGTGCAGCCAGGCCAACCTAGACCAGGGAGCCCACCCTGCCCGTGGCTTCCTGCAGGGAGGTCCTGGTCAGGCCCCTGCAATCAGGACCCACGCCCCGGCGGTGCCTCTGACCCATCTCCCTGTGCTGTGCTTGTGAGTCTCAGTCACTGTGTGACACCCATGTTCTGACACACTTGGAGGATACTGGACATCATGACACTGTTCTGATAGCGTGACAAGCAGGTAGGCTGTGTTGAGCAGCTCTTATAAAACAGGGCAGAGCTTGATGCAGGGTGGGCTGTACTTCGCTGGTATAACATCAATCCAGCATTGAAGAAGCTTCTGCACTTACAGGAAAATGCTCATTAATTCATAAGGAAGTGAAATTAGGTCGGCAGTTAGCTCTATTCTCTGATGGACCCAGAGGCTCAGTGGGAGAGTGTGAATACAGCCTGACTGCCCCACACGAGGAGCTGTCAGACTACCTAAGATTCCCAGTGTCCCAGAGCACACACTAGAGTCCACAGCCCTCCTTCAATCTTTGTGAGCTCCACACCAACACCAAAATCACACATGTACTTGACAAGCTAGACTTCACCTACTTTATATTGTAAAAAGAATCCAAAAATGCAAATTCAATAATGAAATGTCACTTTAGCTTATCAGATTTATGAAGATAAAACACAAAATTTAAATCACCAAATGCTGGGTATGCTACTATGAAGGTGTCCTGCCAGTGGTGATATAAAGTTGCATGGGCCCTGAGGAATGCAGCTTGGAGACACATAGCAAGAGTCTAAAACAGGTATATATTGTGAGCCAGCAGTTTCACTTCTAGGAACAATCCTAGGGAAATTTTAATTAGAACAAAAAATTTAAAAATTATATTTTCATTTTAACACTAAAAGCCAAAGGATCGGAAACAACCTAAATGTCATGTCTGTTCTGATGTGCGTTAGACACTTCGTGCAAGGCACTGCACATGTGTAAAAGTGGGTATAAAAGATTGAAGTAAATACATTTCTGGTTCTGGTAAAATTTATAACTGGAGAGAGGGATGAGCACGCCAAAATAAAAATATAATTTCACTAGAACATGATGATAAAGACACAGTTGAGAAAGGGTCTGGGAATGCCTCTTGACAGATTATGTAATCATTAACCCAATGGTTCCACTTAGAACCCAGCTGCCACGTGGCAAAGCCAAGCCCTATGGGTGGTGACATGGAGCAGACACAGCCCTCGACGACNCGTAAAGGCAGCTTTCTCTTCAGTAATAGCATCACAGGCTGGTTTTCTGCCCACCTTCTCTTTGACCTCAATTGTGCTCCATTAAAACCTAAGTCCTAGGACTCACGCCAGCAGTCAGACTTCTAAACCACGTTCCCAGACAATATCTGTGACACCAAATTCCAGGATGGGAACTCGCTAAGAATGTGAGGTGTGCCGTGCCAACCAGGTGAGGGTGCTCCTCTGGGACAGGCAGGGGCCTAGGCGCTGGGCAGGCTGCCCCACAGGCCAGGGGAGCTGGGCCTCTGGCCTCCTCTGCACTGTGACCCCTGAGTGGGAAGCATGGAGCCGGGCTCACTGCATACCCGCAGGCTATGGTCCCCTCGGAGTGCATGCCGTCACCCGTTAGGGAAGCAGCAGAAAGGGCGCCCAACAACGGTGCCATCGGCTGCTTTCAGCCCGTGGGCTCTGACTCTGAGGACGTGCTGGGTTTCCTCTGAGAGGGCTGCAGACCTGCAGGGGGTCCAGGGGCACAGAGTGCCCAGTGTGCTCCCACCAAAGCTGCCCCTGAGCCCCCGCCTTGTGCAGCCAGGCCAACCTAGACCAGGGAGCCCACCCTGCCCGTGGCTTCCTGCAGGGAGGTCCTGGTCAGGCCCCTGCAATCAGGACCCACGCCCCGGCGGTGCCTCTGACCCATCTCCCTGTGCTGTGCTTGTGAGTCTCAGTCACTGTGTGACACCCATGTTCTGACACACTTGGAGGATACTGGACATCATGACACTGTTCTGATAGCGTGACAAGCAGGTAGGCTGTGTTGAGCAGCTCTTATAAAACAGGGCAGAGCTTGATGCAGGGTGGGCTGTACTTCGCTGGTATAACATCAATCCAGCATTGAAGAAGCTTCTGCACTTACAGGAAAATGCTCATTAATTCATAAGGAAGTGAAATTAGGTCGGCAGTTAGCTCTATTCTCTGATGGACCCAGAGGCTCAGTGGGAGAGTGTGAATACAGCCTGACTGCCCCACACGAGGAGCTGTCAGACTACCTAAGATTCCCAGTGTCCCAGAGCACACACTAGAGTCCACAGCCCTCCTTCAATCTTTGTGAGCTCCACACCAACACCAAAATCACACATGTACTTGACAAGCTAGACTTCACCTACTTTATATTGTAAAAAGAATCCAAAAATGCAAATTCAATAATGAAATGTCACTTTAGCTTATCAGATTTATGAAGATAAAACACAAAATTTAAATCACCAAATGCTGGGTATGCTACTATGAAGGTGTCCTGCCAGTGGTGATATAAAGTTGCATGGGCCCTGAGGAATGCAGCTTGGAGACACATAGCAAGAGTCTAAAACAGGTATATATTGTGAGCCAGCAGTTTCACTTCTAGGAACAATCCTAGGGAAATTTTAATTAGAACAAAAAATTTAAAAATTATATTTTCATTTTAACACTAAAAGCCAAAGGATCGGAAACAACCTAAATGTCATGTCTGTTCTGATGTGCGTTAGACACTTCGTGCAAGGCACTGCACATGTGTAAAAGTGGGTATAAAAGATTGAAGTAAATACATTTCTGGTTCTGGTAAAATTTATAACTGGAGAGAGGGATGAGCACGCCAAAATAAAAATATAATTTCACTAGAACATGATGATAAAGACACAGTTGAGAAAGGGTCTGGGAATGCCTCTTGACAGATTATGTAATCATTAACCCAATGGTTCCACTTAGAACCCAGCTGCCACGTGGCAAAGCCAAGCCCTATGGGTGGTGACATGGAGCAGACACAGCCCTCGACGACTGGCTGGCTGATGGCAGCGCCACTGTGGCCCTGGGGTGGACCTCTGGTCCCTCCGCCCTGACCACAGCCCCCAGTCACACACAGAGAGCCACCCACCTGACTCAGGTGGCCCTCAGTCCCTGGAAATGACTGCTGCTTCTAGCTGCTTAAGTAGCTTGTCACACGGTCACAGAAACCAGACAAGATGGATTTGCTACAGATTCAGCCTTTGGAAAGTGCTGCTCACAGTGGTGGCTTATTCCCCAGGCCTTGGGATGTCCCCCACGAGGCCTCTCACAATGTGGGGTGAAGCGGGGGTCGCTCAGGGCAGGCCGGCTCACCCAGGCTGCGAGGCTCTGTCCACCCCTGCCAGACAGTAGGCTGGCGTCCAGGTCACGGCAGAAGCCCTGGAGGAGCACAGAACTGCGGCAGGGCCACAGCAGCCTGGGTCGCTGGGAGGCCCCAGCCTTGTGGACCCTGCGATCTCATCCCCACCGTGTAGCCCTCCCCCATCACTTGTCACAGCTCCCTGAGGCCATCTCTTCCCATCAGCCACTCTCCCTGTGTCCTTCACAATTTCTCGTTCTCATTCTGGTTTGTACTTTCTTGTCCCTTTACGGAATAACAAAGGACTGAGGAATCCTGGGACCTCTGCCCTCAGGAACCAGACTCGGCTCCTGGCTATCGTCAGAGCCAGCCTGTGGGGACCAAACCCCATACTCCTGTGTCAGGAAGGGAAGCCAGACACATCACCTGGTTCTGGCCTTGTCGACCTTCCAGGTATCTGCCTCCAGGCCGCGCAGACAGGTGTCGTTCTGTAAGTGACTGTTGAGTAGTTTTTCCTGATTATTGGCCCCACTCAAACCTGGTCTTCTTTCAGAGCTTGACTCTCTTAACAGCAAGTCATTCATTTCATGTAGTCAATTTTCTCAGCATGGATTTAGTTAAACACGTTAACTGTGGCCATTTCAATAGGACTTCTTTCTCCTTAATTATAGCATGAGGTCATAGGACCCTGAGGAACTACTGAAGATGTTCTCTGCAAACCAGCTAGAAAGATAATAGTTGTTTATCACTGTCTTTCCTCAAATGCAGGGACACACTGAAGAGCTCTAGGTTCCAACTGCTGAGGACATAATCTTTGACTCACCCCATGTTAACTCTGCAGCCAAATCTGAGCCCTTGAACTCAAGAGTCCCCATCTGTAAAACAAGTAGTAACAGCAGCCACTGCAGACACACAGACGGGGCTGAGAAAACCTACAAGGACAAATGTCCCCAGGACAAGCGAGCACCTTGCTGAACGAGGTCAGTTGTCTTAGCATCCTTGTCTAAGTTCAAGCACATCTCTACATCCGTCACTTTCCAACCAAGGCCATCACCAAGCCCAGGAGCTCATGCAGTGACTTTCCCACCCTTCCAGCCTGCGCCTGTGAAGTCCCAAATCACAAGACTGTGCCCTTGCTTTCTGGTCTTGAAACAGTGACAAAAATCGTGTAGGGAGATTTTAGATTTGTACATACTCTAGGGAAATAAAGAAAAAGACAGATTGCCAGCAGCCAAACTCACAAACCCTAGTAACTTCTAGAGCTTCAACATTACTTTGAACTATAGCTAAGACAAAACAGCCATGCCTTAGTTAATTCTAAAATATTATTTGTTTTATCTGTAAAAACCGTCTGGATTTTTTTTTCTTTTTTGTGTCTACAACATATTTTCAATACACTTAACTCAAAAGTTTAAGTATCAGAGTGCTTTATAAACAGAAGCACTTTGATCAACAATGATATAATGTAATAAATAATAGATGAAAAACTTGAAAATTTTTTGTAAATGTTATTTAAATACTTTGTTGTTGAAGGTTGGCCTAAAAATGATAAACATTAGAAAAAATAACATGAAATTGTATTTCTGTTCAAAAATCATGCAGCAGGCTTCTGGGCCAAAAAGTGGAGAAAACCCATGCCCAGCATATCTGTCTTTTAACAAGATGAGAAGAGGTAACAGCAAAATCACTCCCTCCCTCCCAGAAAACTGTAGAGGTCATAACCCCAGCTAAGAATTAAAATAGCAGCATCGCAAAACCTAGAAGTCAGGCAGGACTAGCAGCTGTCAAAGCAGACACATAACAAAGAAAATCTTTGACATAGAAGACTTGAGACAATCACATTGAAATCAAAGGAGTGGGGAGTGAGGTTGGGAATGTTACAGAACAGATAACAGGATGGAAAAAGACGATTCAGTATAAGGAAAACTGGCTGGTTAGGGAAAAGATGCACCAAACGACACCAAATGGAACAAAAACAAACAGGGAATAAAATAACCTCAAAGACATAATGAGAGGGAAGATCTATGACATAAAGAAAGTACTGAAAACCACAATTATAAATATGACATGATACAAGATTCTAAACAAATTTGAACAGAATTAANTCCTAATTAAAAAACAAATATGTCCAAAGGCAAAATAGATCAGGACCCTGCTTCACTGATCAACTTAGATGAAAAATGGGAAACATAAAAACTTATTTGAGCCTGAAGAGTTACATCATTTTCAGCCCACAACCTGAGAGCACAGACTCAAAGCCTCTCTAACCCGAACCAGGAAAAGAACACATCAGCTCCTGAACAGCGGGAGCTTCCCACCAGAGACGTAACACCTCCTCCAACACCGAGCACCAAAGGACAGGTGCTATCCTGACCACTGTGGCGCATTTTGCCTTTTAAAATGCCTTTGCTATGGAGTTTGTGAAACAAAGTCTCGTGTTTCTGGGCTCAGAATTAACCAAAATGTCCCCTAAAATCATGATCTTAGCTGAGACAAAACGTCTTGCCCCATGACCGAATGAGTCACCTTCCTGATGCTCCCCACACACAGAGGGTGGAGCAGCCAGCTCTGGGGTGCTGCTGCCGGCACCCCAGACACCTACAGAGAACACACTTGCACCTGCTCCTTTTCAGGGGTCCCCATATACCTGGAGCCACCCTGACCACATGGCTCCAGGTCCTTAGGTCCAGCAGCAGATGAAGGAAGTGTTTGTCTTTATAACTGGAGAGAGGGGTGAGCACACAAGATGCATGGACCTGGGACAGCTGACGCCTGGGTCCTCCTGCAAATGACGTCTGCCCCCCAGGGACCACAGCAGCAGAGACGATGGTGAGCACCCACAACAGACCAGGCCCTGAGACACAGGATGCCCACGTGAAACGCGTATCGTAAAGGCAGCTTTCTCTTCAGTAATAGCATCACAGGCTGGTTTTCTGCCCACCTTCTCTTTGACCTCAATTGTGCTCCATTAAAACCTAAGTCCTAGGACTCACGCCAGCAGTCAGACTTCTAAACCACGTTCCCAGACAATATCTGTGACACCAAATTCCAGGATGGGAACTCGCTAAGAATGTGAGGTGTGCCGTGCCAACCAGGTGAGGGTGCTCCTCTGGGACAGGCAGGGGCCTAGGCGCTGGGCAGGCTGCCCCACAGGCCAGGGGAGCTGGGCCTCTGGCCTCCTCTGCACTGTGACCCCTGAGTGGGAAGCATGGAGCCGGGCTCACTGCATACCCGCAGGCTATGGTCCCCTCGGAGTGCATGCCGTCACCCGTTAGGGAAGCAGCAGAAAGGGCGCCCAACAACGGTGCCATCGGCTGCTTTCAGCCCGTGGGCTCTGACTCTGAGGACGTGCTGGGTTTCCTCTGAGAGGGCTGCAGACCTGCAGGGGGTCCAGGGGCACAGAGTGCCCAGTGTGCTCCCACCAAAGCTGCCCCTGAGCCCCCGCCTTGTGCAGCCAGGCCAACCTAGACCAGGGAGCCCACCCTGCCCGTGGCTTCCTGCAGGGAGGTCCTGGTCAGGCCCCTGCAATCAGGACCCACGCCCCGGCGGTGCCTCTGACCCATCTCCCTGTGCTGTGCTTGTGAGTCTCAGTCACTGTGTGACACCCATGTTCTGACACACTTGGAGGATACTGGACATCATGACACTGTTCTGATAGCGTGACAAGCAGGTAGGCTGTGTTGAGCAGCTCTTATAAAACAGGGCAGAGCTTGATGCAGGGTGGGCTGTACTTCGCTGGTATAACATCAATCCAGCATTGAAGAAGCTTCTGCACTTACAGGAAAATGCTCATTAATTCATAAGGAAGTGAAATTAGGTCGGCAGTTAGCTCTATTCTCTGATGGACCCAGAGGCTCAGTGGGAGAGTGTGAATACAGCCTGACTGCCCCACACGAGGAGCTGTCAGACTACCTAAGATTCCCAGTGTCCCAGAGCACACACTAGAGTCCACAGCCCTCCTTCAATCTTTGTGAGCTCCACACCAACACCAAAATCACACATGTACTTGACAAGCTAGACTTCACCTACTTTATATTGTAAAAAGAATCCAAAAATGCAAATTCAATAATGAAATGTCACTTTAGCTTATCAGATTTATGAAGATAAAACACAAAATTTAAATCACCAAATGCTGGGTATGCTACTATGAAGGTGTCCTGCCAGTGGTGATATAAAGTTGCATGGGCCCTGAGGAATGCAGCTTGGAGACACATAGCAAGAGTCTAAAACAGGTATATATTGTGAGCCAGCAGTTTCACTTCTAGGAACAATCCTAGGGAAATTTTAATTAGAACAAAAAATTTAAAAATTATATTTTCATTTTAACACTAAAAGCCAAAGGATCGGAAACAACCTAAATGTCATGTCTGTTCTGATGTGCGTTAGACACTTCGTGCAAGGCACTGCACATGTGTAAAAGTGGGTATAAAAGATTGAAGTAAATACATTTCTGGTTCTGGTAAAATTTATAACTGGAGAGAGGGATGAGCACGCCAAAATAAAAATATAATTTCACTAGAACATGATGATAAAGACACAGTTGAGAAAGGGTCTGGGAATGCCTCTTGACAGATTATGTAATCATTAACCCAATGGTTCCACTTAGAACCCAGCTGCCACGTGGCAAAGCCAAGCCCTATGGGTGGTGACATGGAGCAGACACAGCCCTCGACGACTGGCTGGCTGATGGCAGCGCCACTGTGGCCCTGGGGTGGACCTCTGGTCCCTCCGCCCTGACCACAGCCCCCAGTCACACACAGAGAGCCACCCACCTGAGTCAGGTGGCCCTCAGTCCCTGGAAATGACTGCTGCTTCTAGCTGCTTAAGTAGCTTGTCACACGGTCACAGAAACCAGACAAGATGGATTTGCTACAGATTCAGCCTTTGGAAAGTGCTGCTCACAGTGGTGGCTTATTCCCCAGGCCTTGGGATGTCCCCCACGAGGCCTCTCACAATGTGGGGTGAAGCGGGGGTCGCTCAGGGCAGGCCGGCTCACCCAGGCTGCGAGGCTCTGTCCACCCCTGCCAGACAGTAGGCTGGCGTCCAGGTCACGGCAGAAGCCCTGGAGGAGCACAGAACTGCGGCAGGGCCACAGCAGCCTGGGTCGCTGGGAGGCCCCAGCCTTGTGGACCCTGCGATCTCATCCCCACCGTGTAGCCCTCCCCCATCACTTGTCACAGCTCCCTGAGGCCATCTCTTCCCATCAGCCACTCTCCCTGTGTCCTTCACAATTTCTCGTTCTCATTCTGGTTTGTACTTTCTTGTCCCTTTACGGAATAACAAAGGACTGAGGAATCCTGGGACCTCTGCCCTCAGGAACCAGACTCGGCTCCTGGCTATCGTCAGAGCCAGCCTGTGGGGACCAAACCCCATACTCCTGTGTCAGGAAGGGAAGCCAGACACATCACCTGGTTCTGGCCTTGTCGACCTTCCAGGTATCTGCCTCCAGGCCGCGCAGACAGGTGTCGTTCTGTAAGTGACTGTTGAGTAGTTTTTCCTGATTATTGGCCCCACTCAAACCTGGTCTTCTTTCAGAGCTTGACTCTCTTAACAGCAAGTCATTCATTTCATGTAGTCAATTTTCTCAGCATGGATTTAGTTAAACACGTTAACTGTGGCCATTTCAATAGGACTTCTTTCTCCTTAATTATAGCATGAGGTCATAGGACCCTGAGGAACTACTGAAGATGTTCTCTGCAAACCAGCTAGAAAGATAATAGTTGTTTATCACTGTCTTTCCTCAAATGCAGGGACACACTGAAGAGCTCTAGGTTCCAACTGCTGAGGACATAATCTTTGACTCACCCCATGTTAACTCTGCAGCCAAATCTGAGCCCTTGAACTCAAGAGTCCCCATCTGTAAAACAAGTAGTAACAGCAGCCACTGCAGACACACAGACGGGGCTGAGAAAACCTACAAGGACAAATGTCCCCAGGACAAGCGAGCACCTTGCTGAACGAGGTCAGTTGTCTTAGCATCCTTGTCTAAGTTCAAGCACATCTCTACATCCGTCACTTTCCAACCAAGGCCATCACCAAGCCCAGGAGCTCATGCAGTGACTTTCCCACCCTTCCAGCCTGCGCCTGTGAAGTCCCAAATCACAAGACTGTGCCCTTGCTTTCTGGTCTTGAAACAGTGACAAAAATCGTGTAGGGAGATTTTAGATTTGTACATACTCTAGGGAAATAAAGAAAAAGACAGATTGCCAGCAGCCAAACTCACAAACCCTAGTAACTTCTAGAGCTTCAACATTACTTTGAACTATAGCTAAGACAAAACAGCCATGCCTTAGTTAATTCTAAAATATTATTTGTTTTATCTGTAAAAACCGTCTGGATTTTTTTTTCTTTTTTGTGTCTACAACATATTTTCAATACACTTAACTCAAAAGTTTAAGTATCAGAGTGCTTTATAAACAGAAGCACTTTGATCAACAATGATATAATGTAATAAATAATAGATGAAAAACTTGAAAATTTTTTGTAAATGTTATTTAAATACTTTGTTGTTGAAGGTTGGCCTAAAAATGATAAACATTAGAAAAAATAACATGAAATTGTATTTCTGTTCAAAAATCATGCAGCAGGCTTCTGGGCCAAAAAGTGGAGAAAACCCATGCCCAGCATATCTGTCTTTTAACAAGATGAGAAGAGGTAACAGCAAAATCACTCCCTCCCTCCCAGAAAACTGTAGAGGTCATAACCCCAGCTAAGAATTAAAATAGCAGCATCGCAAAACCTAGAAGTCAGGCAGGACTAGCAGCTGTCAAAGCAGACACATAACAAAGAAAATCTTTGACATAGAAGACTTGAGACAATCACATTGAAATCAAAGGAGTGGGGAGTGAGGTTGGGAATGTTACAGAACAGATAACAGGATGGAAAAAGACGATTCAGTATAAGGAAAACTGGCTGGTTAGGGAAAAGATGCACCAAACGACACCAAATGGAACAAAAACAAACAGGGAATAAAATAACCTCAAAGACATAATGAGAGGGAAGATCTATGACATAAAGAAAGTACTGAAAACCACAATTATAAATATGACATGATACAAGATTCTAAACAAATTTGAACAGAATTAACAGCCATGAAATTAAAAGACGCTTACTCCTTGGAAGAAAAGTTATGACCAACCTAGACAGCATATTGAAAAGCAGAGACATTACTTTGCCGACTAAGGTCCATCTAGTCAAGGCTATGGTTTTTCCTGTGGTCATGTATGGATGTGAGAGTTGGACTGTGAAGAAGGCTGAGCACCGAAGAATTGATGCTTTTGAACTGTGATGTTGGAGAAGACTCTTGAGAGTCCCTTGGACTGCAAGGAGATCCAACCAGTCCATTCTGAAGGAGATCAGCCCTGGGTGTTCTTTGGAAGGAATAATGCTAAGGCTGAAACTCCAGTACTTTGGCCACCTCATGTGAAGAGCTGACTCACTGGAAAAGACTGTGATGCTGGGAGGGATTAGGGGCAGGAGGAGAAGGGGACGACAGAGGATGAGATGGCTGGATAGCATCACTGACTGGATGGAATTGAGTCTGAGTGAACTTCGGGAGTTGGTGATGGACCGGGAGGCCTGGCGTGCTGCGATTCATGGGGTTGCAAGGAGTCGGACATGACTGAGCGACTGGACTGAACTGAAGAGATACCAAGAAATATCTTTCATAAGTAAGGGCTAAGTAGAAGTGTTTTTAAGTTCTCAATCACACAGGCATAAAACAGAGGATGAAATTAACCTGGAGTGACACATCCTAGGGGTTCTACAGGTAAATGTGACCCATGGACACCACATCAGTTGGGTCACCCCTTAGGTGGTAGCAAGGTGCATGGCCTCCCCACATACGAACAGTGCAGAAATATGGGGCTCATGTGTCTTCCTGGGACAGGGAGTCATGATGAAATCCAGCCCCAAAAGAGCCATAGGGAAATCGTGGTACGAGGATCACTGTAACATTTCTGCCAGAAGACAACAGAACAGAAGATTAGGAGCGAGCACTAAAGCAAAGGAAGTGTGTGATCCAAGAATTTATGTTCAGCCAAGTTTTACTTTGAGAGTAAGGGCAAAAGACAGGCATTCTCATCCAGAAAGAAAAATAAGAAAATAAATGCCCATGGCTCATGTTGAAAAGAACCACCTGATAACAAAATTAACCACCTAAGAGATCAAAACACAGAAGTCAAGTTGGAAAAGCCTCAATCAAAAGAGTGGCAGGTGGGTGATGATTCCATATCAGTGGCTAAAAGAAGCCTCTGCAGAGTTTGGATTCCCTGATGTAGACACTATAGACCCTGCCCAACAGATGACATGTGTGTGTGTACACACATGTATGTTTGTATATGCACACACCTGTACTTAAAATTCCTGTGGTAGAGGAGAGAATGCAGGGGAAATATATAAATACTATTTTCATATCTTGAAGCTTTTTTTCATTTAAAATTATTACAAGGTCTCTTAAGGAATGGCCTATTTTGATAAAGAAATATTTGTGTGACACACAGTAATAATTTCAGTTTCATATCAATTTATCAGTTCTATTAAATCAAATGGTTACATTTTCTATTTTCATGAAAAATACTCTGTGGACTATGGTCCCACTGATAACAGTATTCCGAAAGTTCTCCCTGTAATAGACCTTCTGTCTCATGATACTTATCCTGAGTGGCAGGAGTGCTGATGATCACATGCTATCTTCTTTCAGTTTTCCATATGGGTTCAATGTCTTAAAATGCGTACTGCTTTTCATCTTAAAAAAGAGATAAACTAAAAAGAAATGAAAAACTATATCAAGTAAAAATATACAGATTTCCCAGATGTTTATACAGGACCTTTAAATTTATTTTGTAATTTTCATGAACTCATTACAATATTTAGGTTCACTTTTCATGTGAACTGATGAGGATTCATCTTTCGATCTGAAAAAGCATGATGCTTCTAAGTCAACTTAGAAACCGAGCTGAATCAATAGCTAAGTCATGAGGCATTTTTACAAAACTGAATCATACCACTCTGAATCATACTATGTTTTCAGTTAACTTTCACACAACGAATGAAAGTCCATCATGTGCACACTGCACTTTAACCACTCTCCCACTGCTGGAGAGCACAGCTATTAATAGCTTTGAACAAAGCTTCTCATCTATGGCAAATATTATTGTCTTTGGATAGGCCATGAAGGAGTCCAAAAAGGAATCCTGGGAATGACGTAAAATGCTATCACTCATGGGAAGGTGAACTTCAGTCCACACATGCAAGTTCCAGGAGGCTTGTTTCAAAAGAAATCAGTTAGAGTAACAGATAACTCAGACTCGTGACTTTTGTCACTTCACTGTAAACTGTGCTGACAATCAACACAGGCTGGGGTCTGAATATTCCAGTAAATGATGGTCCAACACAAGTTACAATGCACTCAAGGAGACTCAGTTTCAAACAGGATCTTTTATACACAAGCTATTTTCAGAAGACTGTTGAACATAGGAAACGTTCTGCAAAGATGCGTCTCTGCTTGAAGGATAAAAAACCGCATCTTGTATCATCAGGGCACTTCCTAAGAACAGACAGACTCGTTCACACAAGGCATCTTGTTCATGTGGCCAATGGCAGGTATGACCTTGCACCTAATACCCAGAGTTCCCCCAGCGCTGGACCCACACAGCCCAGGACACCCAGTTTCATCTGTTGCTGTTCAGAGATGAGCTTTGAAGAAGCAGGTCTCAAACCTGTCTGAGTCGCTACTTATTATCTGTTCCCATGGTGACCATGGGACCCCTGAGGAAAGGTCTACACTCCTCAGAGCAGCGTGCACTGTCCCCTCAGAGCAACCTGGGGTATTCTGCGGGTGACTGGCACTGTGGTCCTCTGTCTCAAAGCCAAAGAGAAGTAAGTTCGTCCCCCTGAGGTCCAATGGCCTCTTGACCCGCTGGCCTCCCCACCGGGTGCCCTCAGCGGAAAGTGGGGTGAACTCAGAACTCTTTCAAGGCTGTGTATGTTGGTGATTTCCTCTGGGTCCAGCTCCAGAGGTTCCAGCAGCAGTGGGTGTGCCTTCGCCTCTTTGGAGCAATTCTAAAAAGGGAAGAGACAGTTGTGCTGGGAGCCGAGGGCCACCTCCGTGGGCAACAGAAAGAGAAAACAGAGTCCCTTCTTGCCCAGGTCTTCTAAATCATCCAGCCCACCTCTAAGGTAGCAACTCTGACCCTCCGGGGAGACAACATAGTGCTTACCACTCCCCAGGTACATGTTTTTACTGCTGCTGCTGCTGCTAAGTCGCTTCAGTCGTGTCTGACTCTGTGCGACCCCATAGATGGCAGCCCACCAGGCTCCCCCGTCCCTGGGATTCTCCAGGCAAGAACACTGGAGTGGGTTGTCATTTCCTTCTCCAATGCTTGGAAGTGAAAAGTGAAAGGGAAGTCAATCATGCCCGACTCTTCACGACCCCATGGACTGCAGCCCACCAGGCTCCTCCATCCATGGGATTTTGAAGGCAAGAGTACTAGAGTAGAGTGCCATTGCCTTCTCTAGTTTCTACTGCTACCACTCCAAAAAATAAGGTTCATCAAGCCAGGCTGAGTTGAGCTGACAGCACATCATTCATGCATTTAAAAAGTGACTGGAGTTATCTTTGTATTTTACTAGTTTGTAAATAGCTACTGCTGCCTGGTTTCCAGTGTTGGTTTCTGTTTTACCAGCCACCTTCCACCTTCAACAGAAACAGATGCCAGTTGTTTCCTTTAGGGGGAGAGACAGGGTTGTTCTTGTAACACGGGCGGTGCAGGACTAACATCTGGATTACACATTGCATTGGGAAAAAACAGGTATACAAGTGATGGGAATACTAAAATTCACCAGTGTAAACTATAGAAGAAAAGCTTTGATACAATAATAGACATGGTTTGACACTGTAGGACATACTAATCATAATTAGTTAGAAATATTGTTTAAAAGGTAAAAAGAGGTAATCACAAAATTACTATAAAACTTATTCAATATTCAACAAGAAACATTTCAAACAGTTGCAGATGCATCTTAACTTCTTAAAATCAAAATACTAACATGTCAGAGAAACAGCAGAACTTCATATGGGCACTGTCTAGAGCCAAACTGTACCTCTTACTCCCAGAAACCAGTACTTACACAGGTAAAGCTGGGTTTTCATATTAATCAAGTACTCTCCATTTATTCAGCCACTCAGAGACATGTTTGTGGCCTTTGAGGTCAACACATTGAACAAAACAGCATCAGAATCTATCTCAGTAGCTGGAGAAATAACACGTTTCTGTTTCAGGTTCTAAATATGTGACACAATCTGGGTGAAACCAATCACACCATCTGACTGGCTTTAAACTTCCTGTTTCCTAAGTCATTAAAGCACCATGCACTCAAAGCTAGGATACACTGGAGCTCCCTAGGCTGAAGCGGGATGGCTTTCCGTGTCTGGCACAGACATCTTTCACACATGGGGACCCACTTCTCCACCACAGACCGAATCGCCTGAGCCGTTGCCACTTCAGTCAGCCCAGCGCCCGGGGCTTTGCTTCACATGGACCATCAGCCTGGGGGCAAACGCACTTTAAAAGCAGGGGCAGGTCCCTCTGAAACCCACACTCTACGACTCTGCTCTGGGAAAAAGCTCAGGCTTCAAAACCACACAAGTCAGATGGGATCACACCCATGAGGAAACCAGGGTCTTTTAGATGACTTCCAGAAATACAGCATTACTAAAAATCACTGCTTGAGGTGCAGCTCAAACAATTTCTGGTGACTTCCCCAGAGTCTCCAACAATAATTGGCAATGATGTTGTTGCTAATTATTGAAACCATCTACACCCCGGCCCGGAGAAGGCAATGGCAACCCACTCCAGTACTCTTGCCTGGAAAANCTATAGACCCTGCCCAACAGATGACATGTGTGTGTGTACACACATGTATGTTTGTATATGCACACACCTGTACTTAAAATTCCTGTGGTAGAGGAGAGAATGCAGGGGAAATATATAAATACTATTTTCATATCTTGAAGCTTTTTTTCATTTAAAATTATTACAAGGTCTCTTAAGGAATGGCCTATTTTGATAAAGAAATATTTGTGTGACACACAGTAATAATTTCAGTTTCATATCAATTTATCAGTTCTATTAAATCAAATGGTTACATTTTCTATTTTCATGAAAAATACTCTGTGGACTATGGTCCCACTGATAACAGTATTCCGAAAGTTCTCCCTGTAATAGACCTTCTGTCTCATGATACTTATCCTGAGTGGCAGGAGTGCTGATGATCACATGCTATCTTCTTTCAGTTTTCCATATGGGTTCAATGTCTTAAAATGCGTACTGCTTTTCATCTTAAAAAAGAGATAAACTAAAAAGAAATGAAAAACTATATCAAGTAAAAATATACAGATTTCCCAGATGTTTATACAGGACCTTTAAATTTATTTTGTAATTTTCATGAACTCATTACAATATTTAGGTTCACTTTTCATGTGAACTGATGAGGATTCATCTTTCGATCTGAAAAAGCATGATGCTTCTAAGTCAACTTAGAAACCGAGCTGAATCAATAGCTAAGTCATGAGGCATTTTTACAAAACTGAATCATACCACTCTGAATCATACTATGTTTTCAGTTAACTTTCACACAACGAATGAAAGTCCATCATGTGCACACTGCACTTTAACCACTCTCCCACTGCTGGAGAGCACAGCTATTAATAGCTTTGAACAAAGCTTCTCATCTATGGCAAATATTATTGTCTTTGGATAGGCCATGAAGGAGTCCAAAAAGGAATCCTGGGAATGACGTAAAATGCTATCACTCATGGGAAGGTGAACTTCAGTCCACACATGCAAGTTCCAGGAGGCTTGTTTCAAAAGAAATCAGTTAGAGTAACAGATAACTCAGACTCGTGACTTTTGTCACTTCACTGTAAACTGTGCTGACAATCAACACAGGCTGGGGTCTGAATATTCCAGTAAATGATGGTCCAACACAAGTTACAATGCACTCAAGGAGACTCAGTTTCAAACAGGATCTTTTATACACAAGCTATTTTCAGAAGACTGTTGAACATAGGAAACGTTCTGCAAAGATGCGTCTCTGCTTGAAGGATAAAAAACCGCATCTTGTATCATCAGGGCACTTCCTAAGAACAGACAGACTCGTTCACACAAGGCATCTTGTTCATGTGGCCAATGGCAGGTATGACCTTGCACCTAATACCCAGAGTTCCCCCAGCGCTGGACCCACACAGCCCAGGACACCCAGTTTCATCTGTTGCTGTTCAGAGATGAGCTTTGAAGAAGCAGGTCTCAAACCTGTCTGAGTCGCTACTTATTATCTGTTCCCATGGTGACCATGGGACCCCTGAGGAAAGGTCTACACTCCTCAGAGCAGCGTGCACTGTCCCCTCAGAGCAACCTGGGGTATTCTGCGGGTGACTGGCACTGTGGTCCTCTGTCTCAAAGCCAAAGAGAAGTAAGTTCGTCCCCCTGAGGTCCAATGGCCTCTTGACCCGCTGGCCTCCCCACCGGGTGCCCTCAGCGGAAAGTGGGGTGAACTCAGAACTCTTTCAAGGCTGTGTATGTTGGTGATTTCCTCTGGGTCCAGCTCCAGAGGTTCCAGCAGCAGTGGGTGTGCCTTCGCCTCTTTGGAGCAATTCTAAAAAGGGAAGAGACAGTTGTGCTGGGAGCCGAGGGCCACCTCCGTGGGCAACAGAAAGAGAAAACAGAGTCCCTTCTTGCCCAGGTCTTCTAAATCATCCAGCCCACCTCTAAGGTAGCAACTCTGACCCTCCGGGGAGACAACATAGTGCTTACCACTCCCCAGGTACATGTTTTTACTGCTGCTGCTGCTGCTAAGTCGCTTCAGTCGTGTCTGACTCTGTGCGACCCCATAGATGGCAGCCCACCAGGCTCCCCCGTCCCTGGGATTCTCCAGGCAAGAACACTGGAGTGGGTTGTCATTTCCTTCTCCAATGCTTGGAAGTGAAAAGTGAAAGGGAAGTCAATCATGCCCGACTCTTCACGACCCCATGGACTGCAGCCCACCAGGCTCCTCCATCCATGGGATTTTGAAGGCAAGAGTACTAGAGTAGAGTGCCATTGCCTTCTCTAGTTTCTACTGCTACCACTCCAAAAAATAAGGTTCATCAAGCCAGGCTGAGTTGAGCTGACAGCACATCATTCATGCATTTAAAAAGTGACTGGAGTTATCTTTGTATTTTACTAGTTTGTAAATAGCTACTGCTGCCTGGTTTCCAGTGTTGGTTTCTGTTTTACCAGCCACCTTCCACCTTCAACAGAAACAGATGCCAGTTGTTTCCTTTAGGGGGAGAGACAGGGTTGTTCTTGTAACACGGGCGGTGCAGGACTAACATCTGGATTACACATTGCATTGGGAAAAAACAGGTATACAAGTGATGGGAATACTAAAATTCACCAGTGTAAACTATAGAAGAAAAGCTTTGATACAATAATAGACATGGTTTGACACTGTAGGACATACTAATCATAATTAGTTAGAAATATTGTTTAAAAGGTAAAAAGAGGTAATCACAAAATTACTATAAAACTTATTCAATATTCAACAAGAAACATTTCAAACAGTTGCAGATGCATCTTAACTTCTTAAAATCAAAATACTAACATGTCAGAGAAACAGCAGAACTTCATATGGGCACTGTCTAGAGCCAAACTGTACCTCTTACTCCCAGAAACCAGTACTTACACAGGTAAAGCTGGGTTTTCATATTAATCAAGTACTCTCCATTTATTCAGCCACTCAGAGACATGTTTGTGGCCTTTGAGGTCAACACATTGAACAAAACAGCATCAGAATCTATCTCAGTAGCTGGAGAAATAACACGTTTCTGTTTCAGGTTCTAAATATGTGACACAATCTGGGTGAAACCAATCACACCATCTGACTGGCTTTAAACTTCCTGTTTCCTAAGTCATTAAAGCACCATGCACTCAAAGCTAGGATACACTGGAGCTCCCTAGGCTGAAGCGGGATGGCTTTCCGTGTCTGGCACAGACATCTTTCACACATGGGGACCCACTTCTCCACCACAGACCGAATCGCCTGAGCCGTTGCCACTTCAGTCAGCCCAGCGCCCGGGGCTTTGCTTCACATGGACCATCAGCCTGGGGGCAAACGCACTTTAAAAGCAGGGGCAGGTCCCTCTGAAACCCACACTCTACGACTCTGCTCTGGGAAAAAGCTCAGGCTTCAAAACCACACAAGTCAGATGGGATCACACCCATGAGGAAACCAGGGTCTTTTAGATGACTTCCAGAAATACAGCATTACTAAAAATCACTGCTTGAGGTGCAGCTCAAACAATTTCTGGTGACTTCCCCAGAGTCTCCAACAATAATTGGCAATGATGTTGTTGCTAATTATTGAAACCATCTACACCCCGGCCCGGAGAAGGCAATGGCAACCCACTCCAGTACTCTTGCCTGGAAAACCCCATGGACGGAGGAGCCTGGTAGGCTGCAGTGTATGGGGTAGCACAGAGTCAAACACGACTGAGAGACTTCACTTTCACTTTTCACTTTCATGCATTGGAGAAGGAAATGGCAACCCACTCCAGTGTCCTTGCCTGGAGAATCCCAGGGCGGGGGAGCCTGGTGGGCTGCCGTCTATGGGGTCGCACAGAGTAGGGCATGACTGAAGAGACTTAGCAGCAGTAGCAGCAGCACACCTTGGCCACTGACATCTGGTGCTGCCACAGTGTGGAGACCAAAGGCACCAATGAGGAACTCTTGCCATGTGGGCTAAATCCACCCCAAAAGCCACATGTCAACAGAGAAACCACCAGACCCACCCAATGCTCAGAGCTAGGTCTCCAGGACCTTGGGTGACACTACAGGCTCTGTGTTGGGTCATCTAAGGCACCAGAAAGACCCTCACAACAGAAGCAAGCAAAGGAAATGGCCAGTTAGCTTTCTAAGCTGGGGTCTGAAATTCCCTATGTAGAGAACTGTTCTTTGAGCATGTTAAAAATATAAGCATTCCTAAGAGGCCTACAAGTGGATGCCCACAGCCTCTAGGGGGACATTTCAGGAATTTTCATGTAGAAGGTGATTAATCAAGGGAAAAGGTTGCCAGCAGCGGGGGAAGGGGTGGGAAGATTCTGGACAGAGAGCCCAAACTTCCAGCCAGAGACACAAGAGCTCTGGTGATGGGACTCTGAGCATGGTTACCATAGTTAACATTCTTGTGACTTGCTAAGAGGGTAGATCTCAAATGATCTCACCACAAGTGAGTTTGTGAGATGCATGGTGTGTTAACTGACCTACTATTACACTCACTTTGCAGTAAAAGGCATCATATCATCATGTTACATATCCTGAACTTGCACAGTGTTTCATATCAATTGTATACAAACCAAGCCGGAAAAATTAAAAGAAGAAAGGATATATTTCATATATTAGCAACAGGAAAACAAAGTCTGAGCAAGAGGTGACCAGAACCCTCAGCCATCTGCACACTCCCAAGGGGAGGTAGACAGCAGGGACTCCAGAATGGGCAGGGGACGTCGAGACAATTCCATGTAAACACATGAGGAGGGGTCCCTGGGCTGAAGGACTCAGGTGCAAACGTAGCCAACATCATGACACAAACAACAGGTGGAAACTGAGAACACTCAGCAACAAAAAGGAAGGAAGCACCAACAAAGTAACAGCCTGGAAGACTCTCAGACAGGAAGATGACTGGAAGAAAGTTAACACACAATCCTCCTGAGGGTGAGCTAGTCACCTGAAATCTGACAGTGCGGACAAGACTACAGGGATGGAATTAGAGTGATGTTTCCCTGAGAATGGGTTGGGGGCTGGTGCTGACTACAAGGGCCTCAAGGGACTTGCTGATGAAAAAGTGCATCCCTCACAACTCATCACACTGTCCAGTTAAAGCCATATTTTCTTACCTATGAGTTATAATCCAGTTACTCTTAAAAGCATTAGAAAAATAATTGATAAAAGAATTAGTTTTAAAATGGCAAAAGCACTTTGTCATAAAAGATTTCCTTCAAAGCTCCTCTGCTGAGGATCGGCAGGAGACTACAGGAGGCCTCCTTCCTGAATTCCCAAATCCAGTAACACTACCAACTGTCTCGTACAATTAAACTAAACCTGAAAGTTTAAACTAAGCTGATGCCTGAGCAGAGGCGACCACATACCTGTGCCGGGCTTGAGCTGACAGAGGAAGGCCCGCTGTGCGCATCCCTCTGCAGCGTCACATGTGGAACGCTCGGATCCTTCCACCCACGGACAGTCAAGTCAGATGGTCGATGTTACCTCCTGCTTGTATGGGACTAGATTCTGGGAACAGAGGGGTGAGTGAGAGCTCCAGTGGAAGGCATCGGTTTAACAGAGCTCAGGCAAGGTGGAGCAGAAGTGAGGAACGTAGGCGGGGTGGAGGAGAGACGTGGGGAGGGAGGGATCATGGGAGCAGAAGTGAGGAACGTAGGCGGGATAGAAGGAGGGGAGACATAGGGAGGGAAGGATCATGGCTGAAAATGAGAGATTTCCGAGGAATTTGCAGACATTCTATTGTGCTGCCAAAGAAAGTTTAAATTAAGAAGAAGAAATCACACTTCTTGTCCTTCATGTGAAATGAGTAGCTAAGGAAAGAGTCAATTCAGTTCAGTTGCTCAGTCGTGTCAGACTCTTTGCGACCCCATGAATTGCAGCACGCCAGGCCTCCCTGTCCATCACCAACCCCAGGAGTTCACCAGGTAATAAAAGAATTGTAAGCTGAGCGTTAGCCCAAGCTTTGGAGACAAGAATGAAAAATTACACTTTGTCAAGAGATTTCAGGGCTTTAGTTTGCGTATACTGATACATCTAGGTTTCACAGAGATCCTGAAGCTAAAAGCTATATTATTTTTAAATACACACATTTATATAAAATTTCAGCATGCATTTGAGAGTGATGTGGTACCTACTGCTTGGTCTGAATCCTAAAGGGCACTTAATACATGAGACTATTTAGGGAGAGGAAATATATTCCTCGTAAGAGCCCTACAATTAAGTACTGACAGGGCGACTGAGGAGATTGAAGGTAAAGTGCACTCATGAGACCCAACTCCAGGAGCCCTGAGGCTGAGGCTGGGCTGGAAGTGTTTCTGACCCATGTCAGCGCCCTGCAGCTGAGCAGGCCCTCGGCTGGGGGTGCTGCGCCACTGCTGACAGCGCGCGCGTGAGCAGGGAACGTTCGGGCAGCTCAGCACCCGAGGCTCTCCTCACCACTTCCTGTCCACGTCTGGCAGCACTTTCAAGTAAACCTGAGACCTGCTGCAATTGTATCTGCCTACAAATGAAGCAAGGCCTGCTGTCCACTCGGACTGGTCTCCAGCTTCTGGCAGCGGAGCTCAGGGCAGCGCCATGGGAGAGGCAAGGCTCCCTTGAGCCACAGAGACCAGGGAGCCTCCCAGCACAGACAGCTCATCCTGGGGGCAGCTGGCAGGGTTTACAGGGCAACCACAATGACAGATGACAGAGGCCGCCAGGGCACCCAGCAGGTTTTAGAGCAGCAGGTTTGCTTCCTCCTGTGGGGTCACTGATGAGTTGAACTCTTTCTTAAACTTTTCCTTTTTTTTTTTTTTTTAA
>SJYW01013587.1:1061257-1074286 GCA_006410735.1 Raphicerus campestris
CACATACTTCCCCCCACCAGACACAGTGCCCACCCCCACCACAGCACCCCCCCAGACACAGCCACCCCACCAGACAGAGCCCCCCCACCAGACACCCCCTAAATCCATGCCTCCTTCCTGATCCCCTGCACTGAGGGCTCCATCTGTCCTGACACTCTGTCCTCCCCAAGTGCTGCTAAGAGCTGGCCGGCACACCCTTGGGAGCACCACCACTGCAGGTAGACTCCCTTATCCAGCACCGTTAGCCACAGGGAAAGTGAATTCACCTGCGTGGGGGCAGAGTCCAGCCAGAGGCCATGCACCAGACCAGAGGGCATGGAAATATAAATTTCACAATTCCCAAACTGTGCTCCAAGGCACCCTGGGGTACAAGGGCGAGGCAAGAGAATGTTAATGTCAACGGAAATAGCAATTCTCATGGGTGTGAGACCCCAGTGGCTGCTACCTCACTTGAAAGTAGGATCACCCTTCACCTGATGACCAAGACCTGTCAACAGGCGACAACCAGCAAGCGCCTCCTCTCGGCGGTCAGGGGTCCCTGTGACATGTGGCCACTCTCTCCTGTCATGACAGTATCTGGGCTCACCAAGGGACATCACGTGCTCAGCAAAGTGTCAACTCAGAATCACACTTGGTCCCGCTCAGTTCAAATCCTCAACTTCTCTCCTCAGGGAGGATGTTCACCGGGTTCTGTGGTCTTAGCATCTGTTCTCCCAATTATTTGGACATCACTGTATTAAAGGCTCTAATCTCCATTTGCGTAATAGTTTTATTACTCTGTCATTAAAACCCCATTAGAAGAGCCTAGTTGCCATGATGGTCCTTAATGGAGTTGACATGACTGCTTTTGAAAGACTGTAATAACTTTGAACCCACTCAGACATGAGGACAGCCATCACCACACCCCAGATTCAAGGTTCTTAACAACTCCAGTCACATCCCCTGAGGAGTGGGAAGGAAGTCAGTGGCTCAAAACCTCCTCCAGGACCTCCCATTAACGGCACTGCTATAAGGATCCCTGATTTATAAATTAACAGCGCATTTGCTGGTGAAGGACAGGTTGCAAAGTTATTTTTGTAATAAGATGTCTTATACTTTCAGCTAATAGCATTCAGGATAAGCATCATTTTTATCTTGGGAAGCTTAAAGAAACCTGGTTCCATAAAAAATGCTTGTCTGCAAAGGCTTTTTTGATTTTAGGGAAAAAATACAATACATCTTCAAAATGCCTTAGCAAAGCGCCCATGTGAGTTGTGACCGAGAACCCAGCCTCTCCCTCCATTCCATATAACCTTGCCTGCCTACATCATCAAGACTCAACAATCTCTAGGCAAATGTCTACAAAAAGGGAAATATTCTAAGACTCTATAAAGAATAAAGACAGTTTATAGGCTCTACAGCTTTACCACTTTCACGGAATCTACTAGGTATGAATAAAAATACATATTCTGATGCAACTCCTAAAATAACTCAACAGATGCATGAATTCAAAAATATATACAACAGATTAACCAGCAATAACCTGAAGGAGCTTCAAGTGAACCTTACCAGAGAAAGAGATTTTGCTGCATTAGAAAGTGTTATCTCGCAAGTGGCAGGACCCTGGGGGTTTGGCCAAGTCTCCTCGCCCTGAGCCCTCTGTGTAGATAAGCCCACCACCATTGCCTGTGGACTTGCCACTGGGCACGTTAAGAAGGCAGGTGGACCTCAGCTGCCATCAGAGGACCTTAAGCTGGGGCAGTGGGTGGGATTCCTTAGGACAAACGTCACAGGGAGAAATGGGCCAGTATGGGAGCTGTGACTTGTTAGAGTCTTTGTGAATTCGGGATACAAGGTCCCTATGAATGAGTGATGTGCAATCATTTCCTCCTCTCTGGGTTGTTTTCTCTGTTCTATGGTGCTGTCCTTGGATGCACCCAAGCAGGTTTTTCAAATTTTTACTGTAATAAAATCTAATTATCTAAGTTCTAAATCTTAATTCATGCTCTCAAATTCCCAAATCATGACTTAGGACCACAGTGAGATACTGACAGAAAAAGAGACTGCTGATGGTGTGCTCTGATGCTTGTGGTTAAACATACTCACTGTAGGTTAAAATCTGTTAACCCTACACTCTAGTGTAAAATGATATTACAAATCATTTAAGCACTGAAATTCTGTTTTTGCTTGGAGAGCTTTAATTACATTACCAATGTTAAGATGATCTGGGGTCTGGTCTATGTCATGGAAAGTGCATTTAAGTAAGAATAGTTTTTAAGCCTGAAATCAAGGCTGAGAACATTCCTGTCCAATCACACAGCTGACCTCCCTCCCAGGAAGACCTCTGTGACTGTCGCAAATGAGCATTCACTGTCCTCCCAGCCTCCTGTCTCGGGAGGTGATAAGACGAGGGTCCTCTTCCACGTCTGTGAAGGGGCAGGCAAGGAGACCAGCTGGGCTGGGTTGGAGCTCAGGATGGCACCTCTCTGTGTTCAGCCACCAGGTCCGGCCAGGACAGCAGCCAGGCCTGCTTCTGGACCCTCTGAGCTGGGAAGACTTCCCGGCAGAGGAAGGCCCAGGCCCTGTGGACAGGGCAGCTCCCCAAAAGGGACACAGTGGGGAGGTGAGAGCCCCAGCTGGGTCCCAGGGACTGAAGTCCAGCTCCAGGGGCTGGGGCCAGAGCTGCCCCTAGGAGCAGGGCAACAGAGGGGGCCACCCCCAGGGACTGAAGAGGGCCTGCCCACCAAGGCAGGAAGGTGAGAGAGACCCAGGGTGCAAAAGGGGAGGGCCTGGGAAGGGGCAGCAGGCCCACACAGGACCCACGGAGGCCCGGAATGGATGCTGACCTCTGACTCCCCATCCTGTGTCCCAACAGGCCATGCCCACAGTCAGCACCCAAGGACTGGGCTGAGGTTCCAGATGAGGGTCTGAACTTTGAGATACTGTCAGGTATGTTAGAAATTACTGGCCTTATTGTGCTCAGTGAGATGAGACAGAGAAAGACAAATAGCATGTTATTTCATTTATGTGTGGAATCTAAAAATACAACAAACTAGTAANAAATCTTAATTCATGCTCTCAAATTCCCAAATCATGACTTAGGACCACAGTGAGATACTGACAGAAAAAGAGACTGCTGATGGTGTGCTCTGATGCTTGTGGTTAAACATACTCACTGTAGGTTAAAATCTGTTAACCCTACACTCTAGTGTAAAATGATATTACAAATCATTTAAGCACTGAAATTCTGTTTTTGCTTGGAGAGCTTTAATTACATTACCAATGTTAAGATGATCTGGGGTCTGGTCTATGTCATGGAAAGTGCATTTAAGTAAGAATAGTTTTTAAGCCTGAAATCAAGGCTGAGAACATTCCTGTCCAATCACACAGCTGACCTCCCTCCCAGGAAGACCTCTGTGACTGTCGCAAATGAGCATTCACTGTCCTCCCAGCCTCCTGTCTCGGGAGGTGATAAGACGAGGGTCCTCTTCCACGTCTGTGAAGGGGCAGGCAAGGAGACCAGCTGGGCTGGGTTGGAGCTCAGGATGGCACCTCTCTGTGTTCAGCCACCAGGTCCGGCCAGGACAGCAGCCAGGCCTGCTTCTGGACCCTCTGAGCTGGGAAGACTTCCCGGCAGAGGAAGGCCCAGGCCCTGTGGACAGGGCAGCTCCCCAAAAGGGACACAGTGGGGAGGTGAGAGCCCCAGCTGGGTCCCAGGGACTGAAGTCCAGCTCCAGGGGCTGGGGCCAGAGCTGCCCCTAGGAGCAGGGCAACAGAGGGGGCCACCCCCAGGGACTGAAGAGGGCCTGCCCACCAAGGCAGGAAGGTGAGAGAGACCCAGGGTGCAAAAGGGGAGGGCCTGGGAAGGGGCAGCAGGCCCACACAGGACCCACGGAGGCCCGGAATGGATGCTGACCTCTGACTCCCCATCCTGTGTCCCAACAGGCCATGCCCACAGTCAGCACCCAAGGACTGGGCTGAGGTTCCAGATGAGGGTCTGAACTTTGAGATACTGTCAGGTATGTTAGAAATTACTGGCCTTATTGTGCTCAGTGAGATGAGACAGAGAAAGACAAATAGCATGTTATTTCATTTATGTGTGGAATCTAAAAATACAACAAACTAGTAAATGTACCAAAAAAGAAGTAGTCTCACAAATACAGAGAAGAAACGAGTGGTTACTGTGTGGGGGAGGGGCAATTTAGGGTGGGGGAGGGGCGGGTACCAAGGATGGGGTGTAAGACAGGCTCAGGGTGACTGCATGACAAGGACATAGACAATATTCTGTAATAACTTAAATGGAGTGTGTGTGTCAGTCATTCAGTTATGTCTGACTCTTTGCAACCCTAATCTTTAGAAATTATGTAAAAAAAATTTTTTTTAATTTTTGAAAAAAGAAATAACTACCCTTGAATTAGATGGCTCTGAATTAGATGTTGGGTCCTGGCACAATTCTGCTGCCTGTGTGCATGTGGATAGCGTCCAGAGTAGGGCAGTAAGAGCCATCTCACCAGGTGATTCTGCAGAGGACACAGGGAAGGAGGGTGGAAACATGCAAAATTCTGAGTTACTTTGTTTTTGCTCCTTAAAAACGGAGACAGAGCAAGGCCCAGGTCACAGGATACTCTGCATTAAGGCGAATCCCTGGACACATCAGGCTGCTCTAACTTTTGGGGTTTAAGATCAGCCGTCTGTCTCCCTGTATCTGTCATGATGTAATGATATTTTATACCAGCCTTGTGCCTTTTCTCTCGGAAACCATGAACTTCCCAAAGCAAATGGCTGGTGCGGGTAGAGCTAAACTGAAGCCAACAGAACCAATGGTAAGTTTATCTAACGCCATCCTTTTTCTTTTTAAATCACATTATGAACTCTTTGTGTCATACGTATTTAACATGCAGGACTCAATGAGTCTGGGAATCTATACAACTTATGGCCACCGCTAAAGCCACAGACAAACCCCTCCTCCTCTGAGCTCATCTTCCCACTGCTTTATTATTATTACTATTACTGTGTGTGCTCGTGTGCATGTTAAGAACACAACATATGCCCCACCTTCCTAGAAAGTGTTAGGTGCAGAGAGCAAGGCAGCTGGTGGCAGCAGACTCCAGACACACTCCCCTGCAGGAGGCAAGCTGAGCCCCAGCCCCAGCTCCCACCCCCGTCCTCTGCTCCCAAGTCTGACTCTCCAAGGGGTGGGTGCGGAGGCCACAGCACAGCCTTCCAGCTTCTGCTGGTCATGTGAAGAAGCCCTTCCTTACTTCTCCACCCACCTCTCACCCCTGTGTAGCTATAATTTTACAAGCTGAAACGAAACACTCTTTTACCAGCATAACTAACCCCTCAGAATCCAGTAAAAATATCCTATGATGAAAATCTGAACACAAATTATACAACAGTGAGCCATGAGGGGACATAAGTATGACAATGACTAAGATAATCAGAAGATACAGAAGTCCTTTCACAAATGTTAATCTTACACATTTAAGTTTTAGTCTTTCTAACGGCATCTATCACTAAACAATTGAATCTTCACATAGGCAGCAGCCCTGGCGGCATATACGGTGACTCTGGAGAAAGTATAACACATGTCTGTCAGCCTATCTATTGTAATAATCAATGATCAAACACATACAAAGTTTAAAGAACCTGAGTCACATCAGTTTTCATGACAATTAAGTTTTTAAAAATAGTTTCAGAAAAAATCTGCTTTTTAAAATATCAGAATAAACATAAATATTTAGAAAAGCAATATCTATAACCATCACAATTCCAGAACCTTGAGTAAATTTCTCCTTTCAAATTCTCAATAATTTTGAGACACTAGCACCTTGGACAGCTACAAGGACAGCCCCACGACTCAGTAAATATTTGCTGGATTACTGAAAATGATTAGTATAGACTAGGACAAACTTCATGAATGCAGTAACTATCAGAGACACTAAAGGTGTGCTTACCATTTAAAACAGAAAGGCACCACCTACCAACTGACTGATCTAAGGACAAACATGGTGCACGAAAAGACACAAAAAGACAAATATATTCTTTGTGCTATTTTTTTTGAAGCAACAAAGTATCAGAAACAAAGTAGAAATCCCCCAAGTTAGTTGAGTTATGCTTTAGACACACAATGGAATATTATAAATAATGCATTAGAAAAAAGAAACAGAAAAATATTTATAATACAATGTTAAGTAAAAAGTTACAAAACAATATGCATTTCCTATTTATATAATCTACGTGTAGAAAACATGAATGAACTAAGAGTCCAAATAACAGTGATTTTTTCTGGGCAGAATATGTAGATACACTTCCCCCCTCGCTTGACTTAATCTTTTAACTTTTCCATAAGAAACATGATGTTTTCTACAAGGAGCATATAGAGCAATGCTCACATGTACAGATCAAGTTGAGTTTCACTTCTTGGTCTGCAGTTTACCAAATGGGTTATATTTCTCTCCAGACATGATTTCTCAGCCCATATATAAAAGATTAAAAATGCTCCTACCTGAAAAGTGTTGTGAAAATCACATGCTGCTGCTGCTAAGTCGCTTCAGTCATGTCCGACTCTGTCGGACCAGACTCCCCCGTCCCTGGGATTCTCAAGGCAAGAATACTGGAGTGGGTTGTCATTTTCTTCTCCAATGCATGAGGATCAATGGTCAGTAAATAGTATCATTTTATGTAGTATTTGTATAACAAAAAGGTTGGGGTGGGGAATGATACCACTTTCCTCTGGAAAGGTCCCATTATAAATAGCATCCTCATAGAGACCTCTCTTGTTATGCAAACAAAACAAAATCAGCCATGCTGTATTTCTCACTTGATGGTAACAGGGCATCAAGAAGCTGCATCTTCAGCCGGGCACGGGACTGGAAACCCAGCACCGACCTCTGTGGGCAACCAGCTCTCTTGCTCTGAATGTGTTTCCTTGTGTTCCAGAAGGTGAAGTCCTGAGGCAGAACCAGCAGACACTGGGCATGGAACCCGTGGGCTCAAGGTTCTCTGGAGATTCCAGAGGGGAACACACCACAAACGTGTCCATTGGCCTTACTTTTGGTGTCTTGTTAAAAAAAAAAAAGCTATTAAACACTGCTGTGCCCAGATCAATAACTTTTGTGATTTCTACTTTCCTGTTGGCAGAAAATGCACAAAGCTCTTATTCACGTGGAAGGCCAGGAGGCCTGGGTCGCGAGGAGACCACTCTGCTGCTCACAGGGAGCGGGTCTGGGAGGGCAGGACAGCCAGCTCCTGCTGGCAGGGGCTCCTGCTTCCTCCTCTGTAGGTTGACTGTGCCTGTGACTGACAGCTGACCATCTGTCCATGTTCCCTAAGTGACCTGAAGACGACTCCACACACAGGATTTCTCGCTGGGGAAGGGGGGCGCCAGGAAGGATAACATGCCTGCCCAAGGGAAGAAGCTGAAAGGGTGGCTCTGATGATGGAGATGCCGAGTCAGAAGGCCCTCAAGGGTGCATGCACTCACTCGGGTACTCTCCTCTGCAACCAGGCGCAGGCTTGTGTCTGCTCCTTGGCCTCCTGCGCTGGGTCTTCTCCATCCTTTGAGCTGCAGCATGGGAATCATGGTCCAGGTCTCTCTCTTCTCTGCACACAATTTCTCCCAGCTCTCCTCTCAACCCCACGCCCCATCTGCAAGTGGTAACTCCAGGGTCCCTCTGCAGCCTGGCCTCTGCCTGAGTCCCCGGCTCACATCCAGAAAAACACCCTCACCACACAGCTGGGGCTGCAGCATGAGTGGCGTGGAGCCACAGATCTGGCTCTCAGCCCACCGCTGCCAGGCACCCTCCTGGAGGGTCTGAGGCCCCTTCCCCAGCACCATGAACAAACCCTGGATACAGCACTCCGAGTCCATTTGCTGGGTAAGCAGCTCCAGGAGAGACAAACTTGAGAACAACAGGGGCCGCGGGTGGACCAGATGAGAATATAAGCAAAGAACTGCAATGTGTAACAGCAAGCACAGGTTGGGGAGACCCGGATTTCATGAGGAACATGCACCACGAAGGACCTGACTCGGGGCAAGTCCCTGAATTTCTGGCTCTTGGTCCCCCAAATCCCAAAGTCACCACACTTGAGCGATTCTTCTCTGGGCTCTGTGACACTGAAGATGCTGTGGTTCTGTTACTGCATCCAGGCTTCTGGTCTGTTGGGGTGAAGATGTCGTGTTCAGGCTCTTGCCTCCAGAATCTCATCTGTTTTCCAGCTCACCATTTCCCTGTGTATTTCATCACTTTACTCAAAGGGCTCAACTGACTCCTGATTGCTGCCAGCCTGGTCCTCCATGGGCTGCCCCTTCCCAGCTGTCAGCCGAGCTCTGTGCCAGGCCTGGCACAGCTGGTCACTGCCCCTCCAGCTCCTCATAAAGCAAATGTGTAAGAGGCCACCGGCATCGACTCCCTGACAGCTTGCTGGCAGGATTAGGAGGAAGCAACTTCAAGCTCCAGCCAGGATTCTGCAGGTGGAAACCCCTGCCATTAGTCTACTCTTTTTCCCTTTTCTTCTCTTTTTTGTTTTTTAAAGAAATAGTGTGACAGAAAGTGACTGATGGTTTCATCGACCAATAGCCTGCATATTGAAGGACGGGCCTGGGCCAGGAAGCCTTGAAGGTCCTCACTGATGCCTCAGCCCCTCCAGAGACCCAGCTCAGGCCCTCCTTGAGTGTGGCCCCATCAGCGTGGAGGATGGCAGCTCAGGACCCCAAGGACCAGGTGCTGGCCCTTCACCATGAGGCCTGGGGGACAGCAGGACACCCTCAGGGCACAGATTGGGGGCCCAGCATTTCTGCATTAACCCAGTTTCTCCCACTGGAACACTGCAACCACCATCCTGTCCTGTTCATCCTGGCTTCTCCTCCAGTACAGCCCAGGTGGGGCCTTTGTGAAACATGCCCATCCAAGGCTGACCATCCCACCTCCTACACATGGAAACTGGCTCTGCCCCAACAAAGAATGTCTCCTCTGCCCCTGCTGTGACCCCAGGACCCAGGCCACACCCAGCAGGTGGTGGTGAGTCAGTGTTTGATGCGTGAATAATGAAGCAACTTCTAAGGTGACTCTGGGTGAAGATGACACAAGAACCCCTCCCGAGGCTCTAGGCCCTCCACACGGAGCACACAGAGCTCTTGCAGCCTTTCCTTCCTCTTCAGGGATCCTGTTTTCCCAGGTACACATAAGTGGCATCACAGCCCCAGGAGGGTTAGGATGCCCCGCAGGGCTAAAACTTTCCATTCAACATCCTAAATCCAAGCAAATCATATCCTTAGCAACCCTGAGCAGTGTGGGTGGGAAGTCAGTGACCAGCTCGCAAACTACGTGAGTGCCGCCATCCTGAGGGCCCCAGGCTCTCCAGGACAACCGTCCAGGCCAGGGACAGTGCAGTCAGAGCAGGTGGACAGATGATCTGGGCTGTGAACACAAGGGCAAAGCCTCCTCCCCGGGGCCTGGGTGACAGGAGGTGCTGGGTGACAGGAAGGCTCTGGGGGCGGGAGCAGGGAGTGGAGACTCGGGCCCCACCTGGACTCAGGCTGTAGGTGGAGGACGGTAGGGAGCAGGGGCATACAGGACGACAGGGCCCCCAACACAGCCTGTGATCCAGGGGCGGACAGCACCGCTGGCCGGGCGGAGAGTCAGGGCAGAAAGAGGCCTTCAACCCGCAGGTCAGGGGTCAGCACGCGCAGCCACAGCCTGCTTTCAGGAATCAAGTCCCACAGGAGCACAGAGCCCTATGGTGCCCTGTGAAGTGTCCCCATGGACACTTCAGCCTGTGAGCACAAGGACAGAGCAGGTGGAACACAGGGGCTAGGCAGGCGGGACTCAGGGCTCCGTCTCCAAACTATCAAGAGTCGCAAAGACCTCTGGGCCCAGGATCACATATCCTGTGTGACAAACCCTAAACCTCTGCGCGGCCCCTAAACAGCACAGCGGGCCAAACAGGACGCGGCGGAAGCCTGCAAGGTTGCCTTAGCCCCTGGACTCCGCCACTCAGAGGAAGGAAGCTTCCCCGGAGGAGGCGGGCTCCCTGAGGGCACTGCCCAGAGGAGTGCTCGCCTGGGGGCGGGGTGGGGGCGGAACTGGCACCGAGGCCCCGCTCCAGGCCCAGGGGACTCAGCGCGGCTGCCCTCCCGCCGCGGCCGCCAGGTGGCGCTGCCGCCCAGCCCTTCGGGGGCAGCGGCGGAAGTCGTCGGACAGCGGCGCCCGGACCCCCTGGGGGCCCCGTCCTCCAGGATAAAGCGGACCTGACAGGTCCCTCCCGACCCAACATGCTCGCTAGGGCAGGAACAGGGCAGCGGCAGGCAGCCGCTGCTTCTGCCCTTGCTTTTACTTAGGTGTAGTTTATCAGGTTACCGATACCACTGAAAGGCTAGGGCAGTCTGGTGATAGAAAAGGGCATTCAGACATCACAGCCCCTCCTGGGGACACTCGCAGGCTTGGCAGGAAATCACTCCTGTCTACAAATCCACACGAGGACTTCGGCCTCAGGGAGTGAGCCTAGCCTGGGTACCCAAGCGTCCTTTCTGAACTGCGCTTGCCTCCTCTCCCTGCCCTTTAGTTCAGTAGTTCTTGGTCGGTTGGGGCTGACCCCCTCGTCACAGCAACACAGGGACAGGGGTCTCAAGACATCTTTGGCTGGAAGGGCCTGGGGGTGTGGCTGCTGAACACCCCACAAGGCACAGGGCAGATAGTGACATGACCGCAAACATTCAAAGTGAGGATGCTCTGAAATTAAAGTGCAGAATCACCAATCCCCAGTTTTATTTTGGTTTTGAGGGTAAAATAACTTGACTAAACTATTTAGGAAATTGCACACAACAGAACAAATTTCCAACACATCACAGTTACTACTGGCTACATAGTTCAGTCGCGCAGCATTCCAGGCCTCCCTGTCCATCACCAACTCACGGAGTTCACTCAGACTCACGTCCATCGAGTCAGTGATGCCATCCAGCCATTTCATCCTCGGTCGTCCCCTTCTCCTTCTGCCCCCAATCCCTCCCAGCATCTGGGTCTTTTCCAATGAGTCAACTCTTCGCATGAGGTGCCCAAAGTACTGGAATTTCAGCTTTAGCACCATTCCTTCCGAAGAAATCCCAGGGCTGATCTCCTTCAGAATGGACTGGTTGGATCTCCTTGCAGTCCAAGGGACTCTCAAGAGTCTTCTCCAACACCACAGTTCAAAAGCATCGATTCTTTGGCACTCAGCCTTCTTCACAGTCCAACTCTCACATCCATACANTTCCAAATAGGAAAAGGAGTATGTCAAGGCTGTATATTGTCACCCTGCTTATTTAACTTATATGCAGAGGACATCATGAAAAACGCTGGGCTGGAAGAAGCAAAAGCTGGAATCAAGATTGCCGGGAGAAAAATCAATAACCACAGATATGCAGATGATACTACCCTTATGGAAGAAAGTGAAGAGGAACTAAAAAGCCTCTTGATGAAAGTGAAAAAGGAGGCTGAAAATATTGGCTTAAAGCCCAACATTCAGAAAACGAAGATCACGGCATCCGTTCCCATCACTTCATGGGAAATGGATGGGGAAACAGTGGAAACAGTGTCAGACTTTATTTTGGAGGGCTCCCAAATCACTGCAGATGGTGATTGCAGCCATGAAATTAAAAGATGCGTACTCCTTGGAAAGAAAGTTATGACCAACCTAGATAGCATATTCAAAAGCACAGACATTATGTTGTCAACAAAGGTCCATCTAGTTGAGAGGGTAACAGGCAGGAAGGCCAGGGGTCTCCAGAGGAAACAGCCTGCAAGTGTCAGACATTTTATCTCTCTTAAGCGGCAGGAGGAAACAAACTAGCAATACTTTCTCCTTCTCTATACAAATTTAAAAAGAGGTTTCTCTTAAAATTCTGTGTTGCCATAATGACACCTGGTTTCACTTGAAGTTAACCATTGCCTTTTTCTTATGGAAATGTTTATCTTAAGCTATACTAATGTACTGTGCATTTACCCCAAACTCTGTCTTCAAGTTGGTTCCGCCTTTTGGGCTCAGAACCTACTTGATAAACCAATATGTTATACTCTGATATTGTTCCTCTAATCTATGTAAATGAAACTATTTGTATGGTGATCTGCCCTTCTTTAAGATTCAAGTTAATCATTTTATGGCCCAAGATAAACCATTTGGAGCCAAGGTTATCCCAAAATACACCTTATGGGTGAGGGGCCTGGTGCCATTCTAAGTTTTGAGACATTCCTTTCTTTCATTAACAGATGGCTGGTGACTATATAACATCCAGCTAAAGACTAGCAAGGGAGTACTCTTTCTATCCCCTTCTGATGCCTATGTCAGAAGCTTTCTCTCTCTCCTTTATACTTTAATAAAACTTTATTACACAAAAGCTCTGAGCGATCAAGCCTCGTCTCTGGCCCCAGATTGAATTCTCCTCCAGGGGCCAAGAATCCTGGCGTCGTGATTCAACAACAACCTTTCATAGTCAAGGCTATGGTTTTTCCAGTGGGCATGTGGATGTGAGAGTTGGACTGTGAAGAAGGCTGAGCACCGAAGAATTGATGCTTTTGAACTGTGGTGTTGGAGAAGACTCTTGAGAGTCCCTTGGACTGCAAGGAGAGCCAATCAGTCCATCCTAAAGGAGATCAGTCCTGGGTGTTCATTGGAAGGACTGATGCTGCTGCTGCTAAGTCACTTCTGTCGTGTCTGACTCTGTGTGACCCCATAGACAGCAGCCCACCAGGCTCCCCTGTCTTTGGGATTCTCCAGGCAAGAACACTGGAGTGGGTTGCCATTTCCTTCTCCAATGCATGAAAGTGAAAAGTGAAAGGGAAGTTGCTCAGTTGCGTCTGACCCTCAGTGACCCCATGGACTGTAGCCCTCTAGGCTCCTCCATCCATGGGATTTTTCAGGCAAGAGTACTGGAGTGAGGTGCCATTGCCTTTCCAGAAGGACTGATGCTGAAGCTGAAACTCCAATACTTTGGCCAGCTCATGTGAAGAGGTGACTCATTGGAAAAGACTCTGATGCTGGGAGGGATTGGGGGCAAGAGGAGGAGGGGACGAC